>CM070109.1:5358403-5378403 GCA_036178185.1 Liparis tanakae | reverse complement strand
CAGTTGAGCTGTTTGGGAAAATAGTCATTCATTGTAGACAGGGGACACTTAATTCCCTTGATTGCAAAAACATACTGTCAGCAGCTGAGATAAAGCATGGATCTCTTGTTGTATGTATGTATACATGTGGGTATGTCCTTTGCGTATCTATAAAAAAACGTTAATCCGAACTACGTCACACTTGGCGGATGTGTGTTGCCGGGGACCCAGGGGAACGTCATGGTGCATTTGTTCAGATTTGGACACGCGACACAATATTAATCGACTTTGGATAAACAACCACACGGTGCGCGTGATGGGAGGGGAATCGGAGTGCGTAATTGGATACGAGAGAAATAAAAAAAAAAAAAAGATGAATTGCCACTCAAGTGAATCTAGCTACTCGATTAGAACAGAGGACACATATCTTGTCGGGTGGAGAGCGTTTGACGAAAACAGAAGAGCCACACAAGTTTGTAAATGTACTGTATATTTGGGGGATTAGTTAGATTACAGGAAGTGGGATTGGCCGGACCCAAGCGCGGGGAAGCCACGTCCATGGCACACACGGCGGAGTCATTTCGTGATATTGCAGGTGTTGTTAGGACAATGACAAGAATTGGAGAAGGACGACAGTCATCTGGTGCGTTTGACTTTGGAAGGGAACGTTGTCGGGAAGCGTGGAGCGTTGAATACGCGTGTTCCAAGGTGAGGTCACACGAGAGGGCTCCTCTCCGAGGTTTCTGCTGTCGGATCGTTGACGCGTCGCTACAGGATGTAGAGTCAGAGGGTACGGGACACGAGGGAAGGACAACGGCCGTGTGGAGGAGAGCGAAGAACAATAGCAATCGGGTCATGCAATGGACAAGGTCAGCAATGGGGTCAACAAAAACTTCCGAGCTGGAAAGCACAATTCAACCAGATTATATTTTACAGCATCTCTTTTTCTTAAAGACTATTACTCAAAAAACGTTATAACCGTGGACTGATGTCAAAACAAGTGACTAATATGCCTATTGGGAATCAACCTACAGTATTTGTCTAGTTCAATAACGTTTCTTACTGCACGTAAGTAACAGTAGTTATATTTTTAACAGGGCAGATTTAGAGTTCTGGGCCTCCTTGCTTTACTTTGGACCCGCCCTCTACAGGGTTCGTACGGTCATGGAAAACCATCGTGGTCATGGGGAACCAAAGATCTGCATAAAAGGACGCCATCACTTAAAAGCTGTTTTATAAAAAAAAGTTTTTTTGAAGTGATTGAAAAGAAGTTTCTGATTCTGCGAGCCTTATCCTCTCAAGGTCGTTCCAAATGGCGCTCTAATGGCGAGAGCACGGTCGCTCGCCCTTTGATTCCTGCCGTGACACAACTTTCGAGCTGTCGCACAACTCGACGGTCCGGTTCGCTTTACGGTCGGCATCCAGCTGTTTGATGTCTTTCCAGCTGTGGTCCTTTTTTATGTCCCCGTGCCATTTGATGACAATGCCTTTTGTTCTGGATCAAACGGACATGACAGAGAAGATAGAAGAGACACGCAGAGGTGGACGGGCTGTGATGCTTTCATCAGCTAATAGCCTCTGTGACTATTCCTTGAATTTAACACACACACACACACACACACACACACACACACACACACATGTTGCTCTACGTCCCGTCATAGCAGTAGCCCATAGCAGCTGTAACAGTTCAGCTCCATACCTTCCATTTGTATTAGTTGTTTTCATCCTGTCTCACTATCATGTCATTCCAGGTCCTGCTTCCCATCTCTCAGTCCAACTCCCTTCACCTGCCTCTGATCACCTCGTTAGTCCCTCATTACCTTCACCTGGTCTTCACGCTCTCCTCACCTGCAGCCCATCCCCTCGTTAGTCCCTCACTATTTAGCTCCCTCACTTCCACTTGTCCTCTTCCAGATTGTCTTGTGTTCTTCTTGAAGCTCTCCAGCGTTACCAAGTGTGTTCATCTGTTCCTATCTGTTTTGTTCCTGCTGGAACTTTCAGTAAAGTAAATTACTTTCCAGTTCTGTCTCCTGAGTCGTGCATTTGGGTCCACCCTAATACTCCCGTGACAGCAGCACAAAAATTTTCGCGCGATACTTGTGATTCCGGCTCATTTAATAATGAATGCTACTTACAACCACTTGCGTTCACATTTCAGGCGCGTCTCTAAACATTTGAGATAATGTGTCTCTTTGGCAGGAAGCAATCAAATGCCACTTGCACACCCCCCCCCCCCCCCACCCCACACACACAGCAGCCCCTCTTCATCTGATTCAATCATTGCCTTTCGGTCCACCACTTAAACACAGTCCAGCTAAGTGGACGGAGAGATGTAAAGTATAATCTCACGATCAAATATTTATGTCTCTGGGTATGAATTTCATGCGCTGTTCCCCTGAGTACGGTGTGGCCTTTGGCTCGCCGTCCATCTGTCTCTCTCTCTCTCTCTCTCTGTCTATCTGTCCCTCTTCCTCTTTGACGACAGCTCAGTCGACATGTCTGTATTACTCCATCAGCCAGGCGTCTGGGGCTGATATGCCCGTATGAATAGTATTTCCCATCTCACCACGGCCCACAGAGCCTATCAGCATCCTCGGCAAATGGAAATAAACCATCTGTCAGCCCGGGCCGCTCCGCAGGCGGCGGAGAGCCGCGCCACTTGCCCCGCGTCCCATCTCGGCCCTCAATAGGAACCCATTTAGCCATTGTCACACAGGAAATGGAGCAACTTAACTGGAGAGCCCCGGGATTGGTCCGGTGAGTGCCGGCGCGTAAATACTGAAGACTTCTCGGGAGCGCCTTCGCCGAACGATCTGTTATGTTCAGCGAGCAGGATTACGGGATATTCTTTTTTCGGTTCCCTATTTTCAGAAATGTTATTTCGTTTCGGGTCGTTGATAAGGCGATGACTATTTGTGCCCCGGATTTTGCTTTAAACAAAGACATTATAGGCTGTCAGTTTTGTCATGGAGGTAATATTTGTGTTAAAGTAATAGCCTAATCAATGTTTTGTATTAAAGAGAGAGTGTGTAGCATTTTTAGATTAGATTAGATTAGATATTCCTTTATTAGTCCCACAGTGGGGACATTTCAAAATCAAAGCAGCGGTGCACATCAGAGCATCAATAGAAAATAAATATAAAAAAACAATAACAATACTAAATGCTAATACAGAAGAAAATACTAAATATACAGAGGATTTAGGAGGATCTACAGTACAAGCAGATATGGAATATTATTATTATAACAATTGAGTTTTCATCAGTGTATAATACTAACCGTGTGTTTCTGTTATCTTACAATGAGTTGACAAACCCAACAGTTTGAGGGGCATTCACACGACCACATCACCTGACTGTGGTGTAGCCCTTGCTAGCTCAAGTCTCGGAAGGGGAGGAGTCAGCGGAGTGGGCGGAGTCAGTGGAGTGGGCGGAGGCTTATTCAGTTGGATCCATCTGTAACTCCGCTGCTAGATGCCACCAAATGCTATGATGGGTCAAATGACTAACGAGTGTGAGCGTAATGTGGGAGGTCTCACCCACGCTGTGGCCGAGAGCCTCGAGAGATTCGTCAGCTCGTCGTGTCTCTCAGATCTACGAAGCATTGTTATCATCTAACTATTTTTAAAGGATTTTTTAATGGATGCTCATTTTAAACAGCTTTTTTTTTAATCTCACGTACCCCCTGGAGTGCCTTCACGTACCCCCAGGGGTACGCGGACCCCCATTTGAGAACCACTGCGCTAGAGAACCAAATGTTTACCTCGGTGGACATACACAAAATATTTTAAAAAGGAAGATATTCGTATTATCCTCCGCCAGGTGGACGTCTCAAAATTAATTGCTAACGCGTTTGTCGTAACAACTTTACAGGATGATGATAAAAAGCCCATGTTGTGTTTGCAGATTGTTCGACTGCCTCCAAGCCACCGGAGAAAAAAATCCATTCTGCTTTTAATACAATGTTTTTTGACACTCGGTCACATGACCCCAAAAAGCCCCAAGAGCGCTGTGGACTGTAGCTGAAGTGTTGATGCCAATCCATACAAAAACATGTTTAATCCAAACAAACCTCGCTCAGCAGTGCATTAGTGTTTTATTTTGATAGTCACGAGGAGTCTGAACCATCGACGGCATCGCAAATCTGTGAAGCTGGTTCCAGCTATACTCTCATCTGTTCTCCGAGACGGATTTGAATAGATGCTGTCTCTTCTCATACATGATCGTTCTGCTCAAATTCAAATTATGGGCCTGGCTCTTTCCACGCCTAATGAATGCATTTATTCTGGTCTTATGGTCTTTTACGATTCAATAATGCATCTTTAGACTTCTGCTAAGGGACATAAAAGCCCCCAGCATCTTAAAATAGAAGCCCTTATGTTCTCATATTGTGCCTTATAATTCATGATGTTTCAAGCCTCATAAATTCTATGAAGGCTTAAAACAGAAATCCATCACCGGTGGTGCTTCACGTTACGTAATATTTTCATCTTTCAAGGGCTGTCAAGTGAAGTCTTTGGCCTCGGATCTCGGTCTGTTCGTTCCATGTCCGTCTCTCAGACAGCGATTTCTACATGAGAGCTTTCCGTGACCTCCCCCCAGTAATCCTTGGACCTCTACTTACACTCTGCTCATCCCTCCTCATTTGCTATCTATCGTCTTACTCCTTTCCTGCCCTGTCATCTTCGGCCAGGATGTCTAGATTATCAAAGCCAACACATCCTAATCCTCTCATCCTCCGACTGCGCAGCTGCCTCACCAGATTGGTCATCAGACCGCTACTTTTTCCGTTGTTGTTTAGGACCAGATGTTGTAGAGGCCCAGGATCTGGACTCCGGAGCTCTTTATCACAGCTGGGCCGAGCCTCAAGACCCCTCAGCTGCCCAGTCACGAACAGTAATGGTAGTTTTAGATCTTTAGATCTAGCATTGCTAATAATTGTGCTGGGTTAACAAACAACAAAAAGGTTCATCCTTCAACACTCTTATTTATTTTATTTATGTTATTTATGTTATTTATTTTATGTATTTATTTTATGTATTTATTTAATGTATTTATTTAATTATTATTATTTTTTATTATTATTATTATTTATTTATTTTATTTATTAAAAAAATGAACAAGACAAGACTTTAAGGATACAATACAAAGGGAAAGGAGAAGGAAAAGGGTAAAGAACAAAAATAAAAAAGGATGACATAAGTACATCAAATCAAGTCAGCATCAGTACCAGTGTCTTAGTCTGGCACGGAAAAGTCCAACCCGGAGGGGTCCACCATGTCTTAGACCGGTTTCTCTACACTCTTCTTAACTCTTCTTAACTCTTCCCTTTTCCACCAGCCGTCCTCGCCGTCTCCCCTCGTCCTCTCACCTCCTCGTCGCCCGTGTCCCAGAGCGTTGTCCGGACTCCTCTAGGATGCGACCGCTGCAGCTCGTCACACATTCGCTTAATTTCATTACCGTCGACGGTGCAGCGGCGGAGGGGGGGAGCGACGGAGCCTTTGATATTGGGGAGGCGCGATGTGTCGGGAAGAAGGAAACAGAGCGGCTCGTGGGATGGGGGGGGGGGGCTGCCATCACTGCTCGGGCACATCAAAGGATTCCTCAGCAGATGTCTCTAAACAAGATGGCTGCCAGGTCAGCGTAGTCCATTACCTCAGTAATAAGAACAGGTCGGCGTCAACTCGGCTCGCTCCGGCTTCGTTTTTTATTACACGGCAGACGGCTGCTGATTCTGATCTTTGAACTCACTCTGAGCTTCTTCTTCTTTCTTTTTTTAATTAGAGGGGTTTTTATTTGAATCGATTGAAGTATCTTCTCATCGCACGTCGAGAAGTGAAGTGAAGGGTATTTGTTGTGAGGCCCCGATGTGTTGCTGACGTTCCCCTGCATTCACTCCCCAGACGGAAAAAAAACAGAGCGAAAGAGAACAATATGCCCGGTGGCTTTTTGTTGCCTCTCTGGCAGCTGTCCTCCTCTGTTTCTGAGAAGGAAGCAACGGGGGAATCATCGTCTGTGTTCGGCACGGTTTGACAGGCCGAAGAATACATGGGTGGCCGAACCACGTCTGACTGAATGAAGCCATCATATTCATATTAGTTTTTTTGTCTTGGTGCAGGAGGCTATAGATTAAAGCCCCACTATGTTGTTTTTCCCTTGTAGCGCCCCCTTCAGGTATTTAACGTTTACTTCAGTGTCGTAAATACCCAGTTATGATAGATCAGGTGTCGGGAACCTCTGGCTCTGAGCCATATATGGCTCTTCAGGTGACGCATATGGCTCTTTTGAGTTTGAGTAAAAAAATAAATAATCTCCGCCAGCCCCCCTGTAACTTTTTCCATCCTCCAGATTACAGCAGAAGTAATGTCAGGTCCCTTTCTTAAAGACGTCTTTGTTCTTTTACTAAACTAAACGTCTGTTATTGATCGTCTCCACAGCAGCATGTCACTCTGTCTCTACGCGTCGCGTCGCGTAGCAAATAAAAAGTCACCTGTGAGGTGGACTGGACTATGTGACGTTGGTAATCGATGCCAGAAATCAGGTCGAAGTGCCGGACGGCTACAAAATGTTACATAGTGGAGTTTTCTCCCCACAGACCCCGATGGCGGAGGCGGAGGCGCACATCGCCATATTAAAAGTCATTGTAGCGGCACCATTTTTTTCAAGCTGTTATTTTAAGGTACGATTGTCCCATAGTGTCGCTTTAACACGTCCGCGCGTCGCGTTCATTACGAGCCCCAAAGCCTCGCTGCTCTTCTTCCAACTCGTGAAGTATGGACACAGATGGCATCAAACAAAAAATGTTACTCAAACATTCCTGCAGCCTCCAGGGACACTAAATGTAAATATTTGACTTGTGGAAGGCCCCCAAAAACATTTCAACCCCCCGTTGTATCCGGAGAACAAACACTTATTATCAGTATCAGTGTTAGAATCATCTATCATAACATATCACATGATTCACTATATTCAGGCAATGGACATCTTTTTTTCCGAGCTCCACCGCTGCTGTAGCAACCCGGCGGTCTTCCCGGCTCCATTATTCAACGAAGCGGGCGCTCGCCTGTAGAAATGATATCGGCAGCACCGCCGCCTCATGCATACAAATGAAAAGGTTAGCATGTGATCCATCCTGGATTGGATTGCACTCTCCAGCTTTGGCAACCGGGGGGGGGGGGGGGGGGAGAGAAATGGCGGCGAGATTAAAGTGCTGCCCCCCCCCCAACCCCTTAGGAGTAAAATGTGAAATGACAGTCGGACGGACAGTACACTCGACGTGTTATCTGTTTAGCGAGAGCATACGGACGCCGCCGCTCAGATGGTCAAGCAGCGAGAGCCAGAGAGCGCCAGAGAGAGAGAGAGAGAGAGAGAGAGAGTGAGAATGCAACTCCAGCCTTTATCCTCGGCTGAATGGCTAGTTGCTATGGCAACGTGACTTTGCATTCCGTTTCACCTGCCGTTTTTGATCAATTCTCACTGGCGCCGCTCCCCCCCTTCGCCAACCTTCCTTTGTCCTGAAATGCCTCGCCGCTGCCACCGCCTCGCCCCCGCGGTTTCACGAAAGGACCGCCGCCACGTTTGCTCTCATCCCTCCGGTATCACCGTCCCGTATGTTAAAATTATACATTCTGATGGTTATCACCATGCTCATGCAGCCCGTTTAGTGTATCCCAACTCGGTGAGACCCTGAGGGGGAAACAGAAGCCATCAATACATCATCCGCTAGCGCTGCTGACACGACTCCTACAGAGCCAATCACGCCCCGAGCTGATGATTCATCAGGAGCCAGGAGTCGTTAGAGTCCTCCTCCGCTCCAGTACAGTCCATCATGGCCTTATTGACAAATTACAGAGGTGTCTGGTGGAACCGAACTAGACCTTCATTTAGAGTCGGAGGGGTTTTTGTTTTTTTTCCTCTCCGGAGTCAATGAGCAACGAGAAGAAAACTGTAGCCAGAGGTCGGACGCGAGCAATTATACGCCACACACACACACACACCCTTCATTATGTGTTTGAACTATTGCACGTGTCACCGCTTCCATCATTCGAACCCGGTTTTTCCCAGAGAGGTATTGTGCTAATTAGCTTGTTTTTAATCAGGCAAGTGAAAACAAGAGCTCGGTGCGGGGTCCTGCGTAACGGGCGTATAGATGCGTCGTGACAGTCGGTCCTGCAGGAGGAAACCATGCGTGTCGGGAGTGAAGCGTGAGCCGGAGGCACTGAGGCGTCACGACTCGGCTCTCACGTAATATTTAAATAAAAGTGCGTTTCTACTTAGTGAGATCTGCTTATGGCTCTGTTCGTGTTTAGTAAATATCTACACACAGCGACTCGTGTTTTTGCGTACATCCTCAGGCGGCCATAGCAGGAGCAAGTCCATATTAGTTTATCGAATAGAAACACGCAGGAGAACATATCAATTCTCATCTTTCTCGCGTGCAGCTCGCTCACGTCCTCCTGCAGCATGTGCAGTGCGATCACGCGAGTGCCTTCTACTTATCTAACGCTCGTGGAAATGTCCGCAGAACGGAAGATGATCAAAACGCAGCGCGACGGAGGAACCGTCCGTGGCTGTCTTCGAGAAAAACGTATAATTGGACCTTCTAGCGTATCGTTCTCTTTGATTAAATTACACACACAAAGTGGCGAGGATGCAGAAATGAAAACAAATGATGCATTGATAGGATTTAAAAAAAATTACGAAATAGGCAGGAGGGTTAGGGTTACTACATTACTACATTACAAATTTGTGTGGCTACAAAAAAAAGTTTTTTTCCCGTGGATTAATGTACATAATATGTCAAGGTGGCACTAATCTCCAAGCTCATTAGCACAACATCTGGAGTAGGTCACACAATCCTGCCAGAAAGCAAACAGGGGAAATTGCGGGAAATATGCACCCTGGCCTATCACACGGACACACACAGACACACACACACACACACACACACACACACACACACACACACACACACACACACACAGTGCAGTTTACTCCGGCTCCCCATTGAAACAGATGGAATAATGAGATCCTATAATAATGTGATACTGTGATATAGTGTACAGTGTAGCCCTGAGGAAACACAGCTCAGCACATCTCCTGTGTCATTCACCCCAGGCGGCATGCATTAATCCCCCCGTGGCTTCAACAGGTGTTCTCCTTTTTTTTTTTAAAGGCACTATACCTAACATGCGTATCTGTCTAGAGAGATTAAGGAGATACATTCTAGAGGGAGAAAAGTCAAATCGTCATTTGGTTTTCCTTCCCCCGATTGAACCCTCACTTCCTGCTGTGGGTTGTTACAAACAGGAAATGGTCAGAAATTGGCCAGATAGCTTCAAAATATTTTACTCTAAAATTACTCGAGAGTTTTTCAAGATAAGAGTGAGTTAATAGTGGGACACTGTCATTAAAACGGACATAAATCTGACTGCTCGGTCATCACTGATCTGGTTCTTAAAACAGGCCGGAAAAAACAGTCGTCCACATCCTCACATCCTCAATCTGTGAAGCCACTTGGAGCTTTGTAATCAGCTACCGATCTACGTTCAAAGAAATGAGCAACACTAAAGTGACGAGCACGGACCAGATCTTCAGAGCTGTACAAGTCGATTCAGAGCATTACTCACTTCATCAAAGCTTTCACATTTTCAGTTCCAAGCACCCAGTTTCTAATAAACCTGTAAGTGTGACAGTACCGAGGCTTTTTTAGAGATAATTAAAAAAAGGACATTTGCATTTAGCATTAGTAGTGATAGCCAGACTAATTCAACAGACAAAGACAATTGCTTTCTACAGATGGACGTACAAAGGGTCGAGCAGATTGAGACATTTTTACGAGTCTTGAATTACGGAGAAAAATAGACACGAATGAAGAGTCAAATGAAGTACCAGAGGTATTTCAGACTTTGCCCTTGTATATTTCTTATTATTATTCAATAGTGTCATCATTAAGAATGGATACTATGCAACGTCCTAACCACAGCCAGGTGAGGAGACAGACATGCAGGGGGAGCGGTGGGACGAGTATTTGTTTTTCTGTGTCTCCGTCGGCAGTGCCCATCCTACGGGAGCCTCTGGTACCTACATCACCATGCAACGCTCAGCCATGCCAGTCAGCTGCAGCAGCAGCTAAGTAGGTCACACTGCAGTCCCACAGCTAGTGAAGGAGGAGAGAGAAAGACAGGGAGAGAGAGAGAGAGAAGAGAGATACAAAAGGGAGATGGAGAGGGAAGAAAAAGAAGAGAAGGAGAGGAGAGGATACAGACGATAAAGGACCGAAGGAAAGAAGAGCGAGGAGCCGGAAAGTCAGGCAAAGGGAACCGATGGGAGAGACTGAGGAGGGAAGGCAGCAAACAGGAAGCAAGGCAGAGGAGTCAAGAAAGGAGACGAGATGATTTTATAGATGTTTTTTTGTTTTTTTTAAAGCAACGATGATTCAGTGTTGCAGCACAGAGGGGAGGAAGGTTGAGAGTTGACGAGGCGCACGGGGAACATCGCAGAAGGCGATGTCGAGGCGGATGAGAGGAACCCTCGCGTGCGTACGCACACTCCCGACCCGCAGCGACGCGACAGTGGCATCATTGCCGACGCTCTCGTCCCGTAAAAAAGGCCGTATTGTTGTTCCACTTCTGTTTGTTCAGCAAAGCTCACAGAGTTGCTTTTGTGCAAATGAGCCGCCGAATGAGAGACAGACATTTCTGCAGAGTTCGTGTCCTCTCATGTTAAAAAAACATCGAATGAGAATGAATATTATTTGCAGGAGCGACATATTTCTGGTATTTTTTTTCTTCATATTTGTACGTGACTTCAAGTTTTAGGGCTTTATTCTTTTTGACACTGTGCATCGATTTCTGCTGAGAGCTCACAGATTGTTTATTTCAGGCCGCGTGACATTTTGGGGACGAGGATTAACGTGATTTCGCTCAGACTGCGTCAAAAACGCCGACGCACGTCACTCCGTCCCCGGCTCAGACGGCGGCTTCACCGAGAAATAGATCCACGATCTGTCACGAAACCCTGCGCACACGTTGAAGTAGAATAGTTAAACTATTTAACCTTCATAAAGTTCAGTCCTGGCAGAGCTTTAATGTCTGTGTTTTAAATAAGAGATTCTGGTGCTTATAGTTTAAATTGTTTCCTGGTGTTTAGAGACTATAGCAGTTATTTTCATTATGGATTCATCTGCAGATTATTTTCTCAATTATCTATTTATTGTCCGGTCTATAAATAATGCTTTTGGCTTATGAAAATTAACATTAATATGTATTACAATTTCATAAATCTTCAGTTCATTCATTTAAATAACTTGTTTTCTCTGGACCAATAGTCCAAATGACAAACTATATTATATTTCGTGTAATCTTACCAAGCACCCCTTTTTTTTTCCTTTAATTTAATTTATGTTTTAATTCACCTCTGTTCCAAACTTCATGTTTCCCAACAATGCAGAGTTTGTTCTGCTTCTTAAAGAAGATAACAAACACCCCTTCTGGCCCATATTCAGGTTGCTACTTGTAAATAAATCATCAAAGTTATTGCAGACAAATCTTCAGTTTATTGACCAATAATTTTGCCATGAAAATGCGGAAAACCAACCCATGTGATTATATCATTCAGTAAAATGTCCCGATACTGTCAAATAAATCTGGTGTCTCCACATCAGTGGTGTATTAAAACAATCTGTCATCGATTCCAGCTTTAAAACTATAATATTGATGATGTAACAGTGACCTCACTCTAGCGCAGCTAACAGCTGTGAGGTTGGATAAGAAGAGAGACAACATCCTTCACTTCTGTATTTCCTGCACCATATCTGTTCGGGACGTCTTCACCCAGTCTTGCACCAAGTCTTGCGCACACACACACACACACACACACACACACACACACCATATTAACCAAGCACACTGTGACAACCTGACACCCTCATTATGTTATTAATACCTGTGGCCGTGTCAATAGCCTTTAATGCCAGTGTGAACGCCCTTTAATAGAATCACTCACATCAGTGCTGCGTCTCACCTCTCTCTCTCTCTCTCTCTCTCTCTCTCTCTCTCTCTCTCTCTCTCTCTCTCCTTCAACTGTTTTCCATGCCGAGCGTGCTCTCTCGCTCAGTTAACGGAGGGTGGGTGGGAGGGTTAAAACACCACGCCTCCTCTTTTAACGGCTTCATGCCCTCCTGCATCTGAATCATTTGTTTTGAAGTATACATGTAGAGCCGTATCACAAAACCGGAGGGATCTCTCAATGAATTGAAAACGTCATGGCAACAGCCGCTCACGCGTCCTCCTCCTCCTCGCTCCCCTCTTCTTCTGTCTTCAGTTCATCCGATTAATCTCTGGCCTTGAGCCCGTTGAATCTGCGCCAACGACGGTGACGAGCGAAGAAGCGCAGCGGCGGAACACCTTTTTTATCTCGACGACGCTTATTACCTGCTTATTACGCTGTGACAGCGTTCAAGGAGAAGGATGAAAACAAGAGTCCGCTAGGAAACCACGGCTGGCCTCCCGTGAGTCACCTGTACATCAGGATTATGTCATGGCCCCCAACCATCTGGATTGACAGCTGCCTGAGAGCTCATTAATAAGAGGCAGTGGCCACACTGATGCTTTGACTCCATTCTGATTCAGACCACCAGTTCCTTCTGATTTGGGGGAAGAAGATGTCTTGTCTCAAATCAACAATTAAAAGTATATCTTAAAGCTAAATACGCAGCATCCACGCCCAGCAGTTGTTGTCTGTAGACCAACCATAAAATATTTATATTTAATCATCTGAACGTCGGGTACGTGAAGGCACTCCAGGGGGTAAGTGAGATATCTTTTAAATATATTTAAAATTAGCATTCATTCAAAAATCTTTTCAAAAGTAAGTGTAAGTTTAGAAACTGATTTGTATTTATTCAATATTAAATCAGATACTGGTGGCACAGCACTGTATATTACATCTTCTTTTCAACCCAAAATGTTTTCCGTTGGTTAGAGGGTATAACAATATTTTATCGGGGGTACATCATTAAAAAAAAAGGTAAAGAACCAAAGTTCTAGGACACCAAGTAGACTCTACCCTTCAACTAAAGTTGCTGGACAGTGAGAAGATGAAGCAGCAGTGGATGCCAGCGCTGTTCCTCGCCGCTGGACTCTTGACCTTCCGGAGTGGACGTACATTACAACCGTCATTGCGTCCATGAGGAGGAGGACGGGGGTCCCGTCTGTGCGGGCCTTCATCCAGTGATGCAGAGGCAGATACAAATGCAAATGAAGACGTTTGCCAATCTTCTCTGTAACTGTGTAACAGTTCAGCTCCATACCTTCCTTTTTTATTAGTTGTTTTCATCCTGTCTCACTATCATGTCATTCCAGATCCTGCTTCCCATCTCGTCAGTCCAACTCCCTTCACCTGCCTCTGATCACCTCGTTAGTCCCTCATTACCTTCACCTGGTCCTCACGCCCTTCTCACCTGCAGCCCATCCCCTCGTTAGTCCCTCACTATTTAGCTCCCTCACTTCCACTTGTCCTCTGCCAGTTTGTCTTGTGTTCTTCTTGAAGCCCTCCAGAGTTACCAAGTGTGTTTATCTGTTCTTATCTGTTTTGTTCCTGCTGGAACTTTGAGTAAAGTCAATTATTTTCCAGTTCTGTCTCCTGAGTCGTGCATTTGGGTCCACCCTAATACTCCCTTGACAAACTGGATCCCTCTAGTTTAAACATGCGGCCTATACTCCATTCTCTTCCATCCTCTTCCATAGCCACTATGTTCTCATCCCATTGGCGTGGATAGAGCTTCTCGGTGACCTGATGCGTGTTTCCTTCTGACCGTCAGACAGATCGGAGTCATTTGCAAAAATTTGTAAAATATGAATACGACACTCTTAATAGGGCCGGCCTTCAGCCTCGCCGAGCTCTTGTAGTTACACAACAAAACACTTTTGAGTCTCTCGATGCGCCTTTCGGGTTTTATAAGTAAAGACGACGGCTCGATTCATGTCTTTTTAATTAGAGAGCGGTCGTTTGACACGGGTACCTAAAACGCGTAAGACGATGAAATATTCATGCGGACCTCTGTTGAGGACGCCGCCCGCCTGCCGGATGGGACGAGGAGCTCCAGACGAGAGGAGAAGCGATGTCTCGTTCACGTAGCGCCTCGGGGACGGACAGAAATAGCGGCGTCAAGTCTTTTCTACCACACTTAAAAGTTTAACTTGTGCGTCTTTATTCAATGTCAGGCCGTGAGCTTTCTGCAGACGTGCGTGGTTATGTGTGTGTGTGTGTGTGTGTGTGTGTGTGTGTGTGTGTGTGTGTGTATGTGTCTTTGTGACGTTCCTAAATGGTTACAGACAGTGAACTGTCAGGAGAAGCAAACTGGTGCAATTATTCTCTGGCACTGATTGATGACACAGAGAGCTGCGTCTAATGATGAGTCCCCTTCTACACGCCCTTATGCTATGTAGTCAACACACACACGCACACACACACACACACACACACACACACACACATGCATATTTTCTCTAGAGGAGTGAAAATGCGTCCCGCAGTAACTTGTTGGAGCTGAGCGTTTCGAGGGTGATACATCAAAATCCCCCTCAAATGCAAACACTTGCAAATCCGACATGCTTCATAAATCACCAGAGGAGGCAGAGTTTATGTGTCTGTGTGTGTGTGTGTGTGTGTGTGTTGTCCTCCTCCTCTGTTACCCTTCTTCAGCGTGACCTCTATTTACCTGTCATACGCCATTACCTCCCTCAGTATACACGCACTCACACACACACACACACACACACACACACACACACTGCAGTGCAATGCAGCATCAATCCATTGCTATGTATTCCAGTCCTGCACACGTCGCCGGCTCCAAACCGAAGGGATTTTTTGTCCTCTGAAACAACGACTAAGATGACACTCTTAAGAAGAGATCGGCGAGGGAACGTAGCATATTTTCTGCTGGATTTTTTTAAATATATTTGTCAAGAGATGCTGCTTTGAAAAAAAGGGACACTGCATACAGACAGCAAGAGAAGAGAGTAGCTTTTTTATTATTTTTATCTGCAGCATCATGGAGACATGAGTGTCTTCCGATACGCAGCCGCTGAGGACAAGAGCCCCGATGTTACTATGCTTACCAAGGCATATGCAGACAGAGCCACACACACACACACACACACACACACACACACACACACACACACACACACACACACACACACACGCTCTGGAGGCGGTGGGTTGTGCAACACATGCGGCGAGAGGAGCGTAAAGGGTGTCTCCGCCGAGGCGCCGGCCCTCGGTAGTCGGAGCGCTTCGGAGCGGAACAGATTGAACCCGGGCGCTTTGAGGTCGGACTGCAGCCTTTGAACCGCGAACACGTCCGTCCTCACGACACGGGGTAATTAGCATTTCACCGGGCATCCATCTTCAAAGCAAGCGAATAAAGCAAGAGAGCGTCACACACACACACACACACACACACACACACACACACACACACACACACACACACACACACACACACACGTGTTCCTATCAAAAGAGGGCTCCTGTCCTCAGTGGAGGGGTCTAATGTCACAGTTTAAAACAAAATGCTGCGGTTAAATGTTCCCTGCGCTCAGGTCATCCAACAGATGCTGCTCTATAATAGTGTATGCAGGTGTCGTTATAGCATTAGATTAACAGTGACGGACAAGGTGGGGAAGTTGGAGAGTATTAAGAGTTGTAGAAAAACATTGTTGGTTTCTTATCTTTAAATTAAAAAAGTGGATTAGTAGGCATTGAGACAGATAGAGAATACTGCAAGACCTGGTTTAACCTTGAAAGGTTATTCAATCAAGGTACAATTAAATAATTTGATTTTACACAAAATAAAGTATCTTCCATTCTCAACAATGTGAGAACAAGATATTTCATGTTGGCCATTGTCTTTTAAAGAAATATATTTTATTTTATTATAAGACAAAAGACAATACAGACATAACACAAAGAGCAGTGGTCCTCAACCTTTTTTCTGGGTTTTTATGATAATTAAATTAAATTGCCTACTTAATATACAATTCAGTTTATGAACTTACACTTGTGTTTTATTAAATAACTATTTTTAAAGGATTTTTTAATGGATGGTAATTTTAGATGTTTAAACAATCTCACGTACCCCCTGGAGTACGCGGATCCCCATTTGAGAACCACTGACCTAGAGGACAACAACACAGTGGACAAAACATCATAAAGTCAGAGTATTGAAAAATAATGTGTGTGTGTGTGTGAGCTTTAAAAAAAAAAAGTATTTAAAGAAACCAAATTAGATGAAGGCAGATGCCCATTGTCTTTTTGGTTTAAGTCAGAAAAATGCTCGACAGCTTGGTTAACATGCAACTTATTTCCCTTGAGAAAGCTAGTCTGATCCGGCGTCAGTGCCCCGACATCGAGGTCAACCTCCACTTTCAAGGCTTCACATGTCGGGCGAGTTCTCACGAGGAGCGTGCTTAACACCAGCAGCACATCTGGCGAGGCTCAGGGAGGACCAGCGTCTCATCGGTGAGAATCCACCCACTGAGAGGCCAGCAGCTGTTCTTGAGAAACAGAAAGTTGGCAAACTGATGATGAGAATGACATGAGGGGAGTGGATCGGGGGGGGGAAATAGGCTTGAGGTGGGGCGAGTGCTCGGGGAGGCGGGAGGAGACGGGAGGAGGACCATGTCAGAGGGAACGGAGGAGATTAGACTCAGAAACATATTGGAGAGACGAGGCCGTCTCATGGATGTGACAAGGTTCAGCCGAGAGACGGAGCACTGCGCTCCACACGTTACTCATCGATGACTCGGCTTCGCGTGATGTTTACCTCCAACGGACAAGACCCTCCACGTCTCATAAAGGGTTTACATGTTTAGTCGTTAGTCTGCATCTCTCTTCCCTGAGGTGGTTGCGGAACGAATTTAATGAAGTGCGCCGTGATGTTCATAAACCAATGTGAACTTCCTTTATTGGATGCAAAATAAATTGTATAGTTTCACAATCCATATTCTGGTTTTGTGGTTAAAAAAAGAAGTGAATTGTCACATTAGAAACTCGGCCGCCAGTTCTTTTTTTTCTCTTTCTTCTGTCGAGCACAAACTCCCGAATGATAAATATGTCGATGTAAACTTACGAAGGCGCTGTTCCCGTCTCGCGCACACGCGCGGCCGTCTCATCATCCGGCGGCGGCTGACAGGGCGTCTGAATTCATGTTTTATTCAGCCGGCGTGCGGCGCCCCCCCGTCACTCAGAGGCCGAGGAGACGTGCCGCGGACAGCCGAGCACGGACGTCTCATCGGTCACCGGCTCGCTTAAACACACACACACACACACACACACACACACACACACACACACACACACACACACACACACACACACACACACACACACACACACACACAGTTTGTGCAACATTCAGTATTCACAATACAACCCCAGGGTACACACACCGACACACACACACACACAGTCGGATGCTCGGTATTCATATGGCACGCAGCACAGGGATGCAGAATAGCTCAGCAGTTACGACGAATCACTGACAAGCGGACATTCATCACATGACCCCGCCCGCATTACAGATGGGAGAGAATACGGCAAAATGGAGCCTCGACTGACGACCACAACACGATAATGGCAGCCGAGGTTACCTCCATAAACTTTACGATCGTTAAGAGCGTAACCGACTCGTTTCCAGCCCGCTCACAGCTATTCTGTGTTTTAGAGCATTTACTGAGAGCCGTGCCAACGGAAACCCACGGGACTGACTGAGCAACCGACTTATTCCAGTCATGAATGTTTATGTTTACCAGGGGGGGGAAACACCCCCCCATCAATCATAAGCTCTGTGTTCCTGTCTGGTATCAGCTTCAGTCCAACCGTGTCATAATTGACCATGGACAACATTGATTATTGGTAGAGTAACTAACCTGTAATCAAATCCCAGAAACATCCGTCACCATGGCAGCCAAGAAGAAACCACTCTGAGCGTGATGACCGTCCTATTCCGGCGTTGGACTTAACGACGTGCAGGAGGACGTCGTTTAGTTGTGCTGTGGCCTTCAGTTACTTCCATGAACACTGACGTTCTGCACTGGTTGTGTGTGTGTGTGTGTGTGTGTGGGCTCTGGGGAAGAACACACACATAACAAGATGTAACAGATTTCTTGGCCACTCGGAGGCGGCGTCGACTGGTTGTGAACACAACACCGACATCACCTGACAAGTTTATATGATGAACGTGTTGTTATTTACACACGCAGCGGTTGTGGAGCAACATCATTATTCATTTGGAGTCCCGTTTCTGGCTCCTGAGAGGAGAACATCTTCGGCCACTAAATGTTTCATCATCGAGTTGCTAACTGGGTTCCTGCGGCATTGCGATGGAACCAGAACCAGGCGACATCCTCCGGTTCTGGAAATTGAAGGCGATGCAAAAGCACCTTGAAGAAGAAGTGTATAATTGACAGGGCGCCACCCAGAGCCGAGCACGGAGTCTCTACCACGGCGTCGCTCATCCGCAGTCCAAGTAAGGTCAGTTTCCAACACTGGACGCAGAAAAATCCAAGATGGCGGTGGGTGAAATGCCGAAATCTGTCACGACTCAAAAACAGGACCCAAGAGCACGACTCAAAAATTCAGGGCAATCAAAAAGAGTTTATTTAAAACATAGGAAGTCCCCAAAAATTCCAAAGAAACAAAAGTTGCTGCTGAGCAGGAAACTAAGACTGGGTTTAGAAAAATAGAAAATCACAGCTATGGTGGGAAAAAAGACTTCACAACTAACATGAAAAACGCTTACTGAGACTAGAAGGATCAGGACGAGACTCGAGACAAGACGATGGGACACAAGACACAGGAAGACACAGGCTTAAAATACACGAGGAGATGAGAAACAGGTGGAAACAATCAGGGGTGGAGCAGCCGGCAATCACACTAACGAGGAAACACCTGGGCAGGAAATAAAGTTTCTGAAACGAGAGAGGGCAGTTACTACAAAATAAAAGCAGAGATGGAAAACAGGACTAAAACATAAAACTTAACACAACCGACGAGACATGACAAACTCAAGGCGTCAAAATACTTGAGACCAGAAACCATTTGGTGACATCACGATGAATACGCCCCGTTTCTCAAACACAGTCTCCAAATGAAGGAGAGGTCGGGTCGGCCTGAGCGATGAGCTGAAACTCGTCGTTGTCTTTAAGTTCACCGATACGAGTGAACCCTTTCACGCTGAGAAATTGTTTTCAAATTGTTATAAATGCATTATTATCATTATTAATATCGTAAGAAACTGGAAAGGTAAAACAAATAGCCTCTTTAGAACAAATTCCAGCTTCTCTTGGATGTAGTTCTAAGCTCTGAAAAAAGAATTGACTGGACTTCTTTTTAAATTCATTTAAAGAACTCCGGTAGTGTAATGTGAAAGTAAACACACACACACACACACACACACACACACACACACACACACACACACACACCACATAAAGCTGGCAGCTGTGCCGAGGCAAGCTGTGCAGCCTTCTAACCTTTAAGATAAAAGACGTTTTTATTATATAAGATATATTTATATATATATTAGATATACTGAAACTAAACCTTTCTATCTTTGTTATACAGTGAGTGCGAAACTAGCGAACCAAACACCGTAAATACAGATGGTCTGCTACGGGCATGCTTGGACGGTTCGAATACATCGCAAATAGAGTTGTTAGGTTACGTAACGTTGAACCCTCGCAGGATTCAACTTGTCTTGTTGCTGTTCTCGCCCGATGGTTTCTGTAACCGCGCATGGCGGCATTTATTTATGGGGAAACCGTGTTCACCGAGCTCAGCGGATCTCCTCTGCCTCAGTGCTTGCGGTCACCATGTGGCCTTGTGTGTGCTTCATTTATTTCAGCCTGTGTGTTCGTAAATACCCAGGGATTGTGTGTTTCATAAGTTTTTTTACTTTTTATTGTTAATGCTGGGAATTTAACTCGGGAACCAATTTGATAAAAAAAA
>CM070109.1:5208403-5355903 GCA_036178185.1 Liparis tanakae | reverse complement strand
TCGCTCTCACAACTTCCTCTCCTCTTTTTTTTTAACTTAAGAAATAGTTCCGTCTAGACCAAAAGAGACAGCCGAGTGGAGATAAACTCCCCGAGCTCACAGGATATAACTTCCTGTTTCATTTGCCCCCCCCCCCCCTCTCTCTTTTCCCCCCTCTGTACAATGTCTCCAGAAAACATCCAAAGAGAGGGATTTTTTTGGGCTGCGTACTGCATTAATATTTCATGAAATGCAGATGACGAGCACACATGAGAATGAAATAAAAAAAATAAGACATATTTAGCATCGACATGATACCGTGCAATGATTCAAGGTGTGCCCCTCCTCCTCCTCCTTCTAGTTGCATGTGCATGTGTGGCTCATGTATGTTCTCTCTCTCTCTCTCTCTCTCTCTCTCTCTCTCTCGTAGGGCACAGCTGTGAAGAGCTCAGCTCTGAAAGCTTCCATCTCTTGTTTTAAATCCAAACCAGTGTTCCATTTTTTTATTTATCTGCCTGGAACCAGAAATATCCGCTAAGATCTGCCGGGCTTTGACAAGATGAGCCTCGGCCTCGCGGTGGGTTTCTGGGCAGAGCGGTCGCACTCACACACAGACACATACACACACACACACACACACACACACACACACACATACACACGTAAATAAATGGGCACACAAGTGTTAGAAATGGAGATTCTCTCTCTCTCTCACACACACACACACACACACACACTGGGGCCCGTATACACTATCAGTGAATGACCGGCGCCGAGCTCAGCCGTCCAGGTAATGCACCTGTATGGAAGCACCTGATAAATCCCTGGATGCTGTGGTCTTATCTCCCCGGGCCAGATTGAAGAACAAGGCTCTAGTGTTTTTTTTGCGAGTGCCTCCGTCCGTCCGTCTGTCCGCTTGCTGCAGTGCTTCAGTCCGCAGCCCGACTTCCCCTGACTCCATTACTATTCCCCGTTGAAGTTGATAGGCCATAAACTCTCGTCATTACGGTCGCTCCCTCGCTTATTACCCCCCCCCCCCCCCCCCCGTCGCTTTTTTATTTCCTTTCAAATGTCAAGTCTCGGGTGCTGATGCGGCCTCACACGTCGTGGCTGAGCGTAAAGCCGCGGCACTAATCAATATTTTTTATATTTGGAATGGGCTGTCGTGTGAGAGGCGTCACATGTAGCGACACGCGGGGAATTATCACTCCATTCTGCAGGACCTTCACACGATAAAACATTACTGGGAAAATTGTTGATAATCGGCAATCTTCTTGGCAATAAAAATAATAAAATAGATAAATTCATTCATTAAAAATTCATTAAAAAAACAATATATATATACATATATAAGTTTGAAACTAAGTTAAAGATACCCTATGAATATATTTTGTTCTAGAGATCGGTTTGTTGCACTGAATTTTATGATTGACTGACAACGTCGGTGAATTAAGTGTTGCATGTTTTTTTTTTTTTTTTTTTTCTTTCTTATTTATAATTATTTTCCTGCTTTTACATTTTTATTTCCGTGTTTCCTTAAGGCCCTTCTTGGCCAGATGCAAGGTACATTATTATTATGCATTCTTACTTTCGAAGGTTGTATTTCTGTAAAAATACCAAAATAAAATATCAAGTATAAAACAATTAAATCATCTCTCAACCAAATAAATGTGATCCAGACTCTGAGGGTCCCGGTCGTTACTGAGATGAAGTCTGATGAGTGTGATGTGGAGGTCTCAGCTTCAGCCTCTCAGCCTACCTTGACTATGACGGCGATGTTTCACTCAATGTATTCGTGGCCGTGTTGCGTAACTCCTCTCGCTCTCTTTCTGTCTCGGTGATGCCGCACACTTGGCAGACAGATCAGAGATATTTAAGGATGTTTCAGCTTCGCGGCAGCTGTGGAGTATGTCATCAAAACAATCAAAAAGAGCGTCCGTGAGACTCGTCTACGAGTGCCGTTCGCTTTCATTTCATTCGTCCGGTTGGAAAAGGCCCCGTCATCCCGGGCCGCTGGAGGCCGAGGCGCCATCTGGGCTGTGGAAGTGTTCCCGGTAGGCGAGGCGACCTGTGAGCCAGAAGTGGGTCCCGTAAAAACACGTTAGATTAATCAGCCAACTCGTTGATGATGTTTCGCATAAACAAACAGAGCGGACCCGACACGTCAACGTGCTGCTCTTAAAGGTGCAGTACACAGGATAAAGAGCACCGATGAAGAGATAGTGGAGTAGTACCTGAGGTGGAAGTTACTCTCTGTGTGTGTATGTGTGTGTGTGTGTGTGTTTGTGTTGACCAACCCCCCTCCACCCCCTCCCCCCCCTCAAATAAACACTGTTAGCATAGTCGGGCTCATCCATTACCGCCGTGAGAGCCATTTGGAGGCAATCAAAACGCTCCTACTCTTATATATTATGCACCTTTTGAGAAATCTTGTATATTCGCATTTATTCTCAGCTGAGCTTGAGAAAGACTTGAATATAAACGTGTAAATCGGTTAAGACGATGTGAGAAGATATTTAGTTTAGTAGATATAGTGAATCTTCTCAATTGAGAAGCTGAGCCAACTGGGGGTAGCAGATTATCATATATATAATTATATGACACATTTATTTATTTTTGGTGCTAATTTCCTTGTCATAATAATAAACAGGGTTCCTTTAATTTGATCTTGTTTTAGTTGTCGTCATTTAACACATGGGTAGATATCTTTCCATCACATGGTTGATAGACAATTAAACTAAGATTTCTTTCTCCCTGCCCGTCTGCCTGTCTGTCTGCTTGTCTGTCTGCCTGTCTGTCTGCTTGTCTGTCTGCCTGTCTGTCTGCTTGTCTGTCTGCCTGTCTGTCTGCTTGTCTGTCTGCCTGACTGCCTTTCTTTTTCTGGAGGAGAAAGGTCTCGAGGGCTGAGAATAAGGGCAGAGAGGAAAGAAGTGAGAAGGAGAAAGAGTAGAGACGTGTGTGTGTGTGTGTGTGCGTGTGTGTGTGTGTGTGTGTGTGTGTGTGTGTGTGTGAGAGACCACAGGGACATGCCATCACACCTCAAGAGAAGGACGCGCGAGAAATAACTGATGGAGAGGAAAGGTTTTAGATTGAGGAGAGGAAGGCTCTCGTCCTCTGGGCTCGGGCTGGATGGCTTTCTCTCTGTGACTTGTAAGTGGAGGTGGGGGAGGCCGGAGAACAGGGCCACAACCGGGGGGGGGGGGGGCGGGTGTTAATTTGCACCTGGATTCACACCTCCAGCATTCCATCAGAGGCAGAGAGCGTCGGGCCGGGCGAGATGATGGGACACGTCACCTTCCATCAGACCCAGAGACCTGCCCTCTCTACCACGGTGCTGCAGGGCGATTGGATCCCCCCCCCCCCCCCCCCACCACCACCATCATCCTCCCCTCTCCTCCGTCCCACTCTCTCTCTCTCTCTCTCTCTCTCTCTCAAAATCCGACCCAGCCAAGATACCTCTCTCGTCGTCCGCTCCCCGAGCTGCTGAACCGTCTCTTGCCCCAAAAAAATGAGCCAAATGTAATAAAAGGCGCGGCGGCGCCCGGCTCCTCGCCCGGCTCCTCGTCCGGCCCTGGCGAGGAAAACAACAACGTTTACGAGTCAAATTGGTTTCTTGGCCTGCGATAAGCCGGCGGCACATTTTTAATCCGGGACCTCGTGAAAATATGTCGATCCCCCCCCCCTCTGCTGCTCCCACCTGCCTCTTGCCCCCTCTGTCTTTCTCCTGGCTACGCTGTGCTTAAAAAAGAAAAGAAAAAGAAGAAGAGGAATAGATAGCAGGTGTGGGACACCTTTGCTCCTCTCCCAATTACCTCACCAGTGTATAATCCTACCCAACCCCCAGAGCTGGGGCCCCAGCTCTGTTAGGCTCCGCGGCTCCCCAATTACAGCGCCGCTCGACCCCCCCCCCCCTGGCTTTACGCTTTTTTTCGGGACCTGGCCGAGGTTTGTCTGCAGAGACTCGAAGGGGTTTTGGTTTTAACGGTTTGAACGTCGATGCGCCGCCGTGTAAGAACACCCGAGTGTGAAATGGAGAAACCCGGGGCTTTAAGGGGAAAGTGCTTACGACTGTTTGTTATTGCTCCCCCCCCCCCCCCCCCTGAATGCAGCACGGGGGCTTCGTCGTGTTTCAGAAGGGCTGGAGATTCGAGCCGCATCGATTAGGTGGTCTAAACTATTTGGGCAATCAATTCCTCATTTTAAAAAGGATTTTGCTGAAAATGTTTCTATGTTTTATGTCATTGTCAGCGAAATGTTCAGATGAAACAACAGATCATATTTAGTTTTGGAACACTGGGACAACTCATCAATTAATTGAGGGAATAATAGGCAGATTAATCAATAATGAAAATAATTATTATTTGTGGCCCTCCTGAAAATTGCGGCATTTTTTGCGAAATATGACTAACTATTATCCTCCTAGAGTGATGATCAGATCAATACTCTTTTAAGGAGAATTATCTCTAAATAAAACAAAATCTTAATTTTATTCCATAACAAATGCCTCTCAGATGAGCAGATCAATATTTAGAGTATCTCTCAGCAAAAAATAAATAATTTAGAGAAATAAAAGTATGCTTCTGAAAAGTGTAAACTACGCCCTTGGTGCAGCAGATACAAGTTTATCTTTAAGGGCAGTTCTATTATCTAAAATGATTATGTCTTAGGTCTCTACGCCTGCCAGCTCTCTATTCCTTCTTATCTGGTGTATAGAAATTCAAGACGCTTTAACAAGGCTAATAATATTTCGTAATCTATGTTTTTGTGTCAAATGGAAGAAGATTCTTATCCATCAAATATTAGCGCTAGAGATTATTGGACGGTATTGTACGATAATGCGAAAAACAGAAGCAGAGGAATAAATTGAATTGTGTCGCGGAACGATTATTAATCATGAAAAGAAAGAATCCTCATGATATATACCGTGAATAAAATTCTCAATCTGCCTTTTTTCGTAATCTGCCTGTTGTCGTCGCCCGGCAACATCCGCCTCCCTTCCCGATATTCCTCCGGTCAGCCGGTTGTCGTACAGATAAACAATTAAAGGGATGGCTTGGTTTTATTTGCCTGTCAGTCTAATCCTGTGTACAATTACCTTCAACGCCCGATGTCAGATAGAGAGGCTGCTGCTGGGAGAGCGTAGCAGGGGCCTGCCATTAAACCAAAATTAATCCTGACGCGCACAGCCCGAGGCGAGGCGGCGGGAAATTGGTCCGATCCTACACATTCATCATGGAGCGTGACACACGCGGAGGCCCCCGGTCAACATGCTAAGAGCCGCCACACACATGTTCACGCACGGGGGCATCCTCCTCCGCTCTCGGCCAATCGGCCGCCGCCAGCTCGGCAGCCAATCGGGCGGCGAGGATCTCTGCTGGAAGATGTTGAGGGGCTGAAAGGGAAGGGACTGTGTCAAAGTCGCACACTGTGAAGCAAAGGATGCATTAAAATTCATATTGTGCCGAAGCGGCGGCCTGAATACTGATCAGTCGGGCACCGTCCTGCAGCAAAAAGAAAAGAGGCTTTTCTTTGCTTCTTCTTTTTTCACATAGAGCTTGACACTCTCGTTTGCCCCACAGAAAATATCACCGTGAAAACACGTCGCGTGAGAGCGGCAGAGATGAAGAATAAAGAGAGTCGGATTGGGTGGAGTGGGAGAAGGAGAGAGCTCGAGATGCCGTTACACAAGGCTGCTGTGTCTCTGATGTGGAGCTGGAGCCCCGATAGGGAGGGAGGGAGGGAGGGAGGGAGGGAGGGAGGGAATATCTATTTATGACGGCGTGTGGGGGCAGATGTGGGCATGGAA
This sequence comes from Liparis tanakae, assembly GCA_036178185.1. Lineage (NCBI taxonomy): Eukaryota > Metazoa > Chordata > Actinopteri > Perciformes > Liparidae > Liparis > Liparis tanakae. The sequence goes on along the minus strand of CM070109.1, from coordinate 5,350,118 downwards.
CCGCATGCCGTCGCTATATTTTGCTCTCCACCTAATGTTTGTGTTTTTGACAAGCGCGTAGATTACTTGTGAATGCAGGATTCTTGACAGCAGGTTTCTGATTTCTTCGAGCCTCCGTGCCTTTGTAGGTGTCTGCAGCTGATGCAGAGCATTATTAATGATGCAGAGCATTATTAATGCTTGTGGAATAAATGATGCAGAGCATTATTGATGTGTTTCTAACCTGGCAAAAGTGGTACTTGCAAATATTTTTTTGGCATGACTTTAAACCATTTGTCTGACTTTGAAGATGGAGGTTTTTTTGTTTCAATCAATTGGAAAGGTTAAGCCAATTTATAGGTCTATGGCTGGGCAATAATTTGATTATTTTTTTCATTTTCATTTATCTTTTTGACCTTTTAATGAACTGTAATGTTATGATCTCATCTTGTGATCAATTTTCAATTTTTTGAGGTCAAAAAAGAAATAGGAAACAATCGTATTCACCAGCAACTGTTTTGATTATTATTATTTATGTATTTTAGTCACAAAAATCTTCCATGTTTCTTTTTTATCATAATACATTTCATATTTTTGAGAATTTGATTCTTGGTTGGACAAAACAAAAGATTTGAAGGCGCCATCTTGGGCTTCTGGAATATCTGAAGAGCATGTTAAAGCCACTTTGTAAAAATATGTATTGAACAATAATGACAAAAAAAAAGCTGCAGAATTTAAGTGTTTAATAAAAGATAAGATGAGTTGAACCACAGCAGCAGAAATACATGAACAGATGAGTCATACCTTTAAAACATTGACACATGCATTGTGAACATCTACTACATGAAAATGTAGCATGACGACTTATTACACATATACATATTAAATATTAAAAGAGCAAGAGCACAATAAAGTCACAAATAGAATGAGAACAGAAAGTTTATTTATCAGTATTCATTTGGTAGATCTTGTTATTACATTAATCGCTCAGCCCTACTTCTTCACATCAGACATTTATATGTATTAATATGAATATCTTGTAACTGAAAGCTGTTACATGTAGGTCAAACTTAGCCCCCCCCCCCCAGAAAAATTCCAGAATTGTACATGGATACATTTGGGTCCATGTTAATCTATAACCGTCAATCCTGATTCGTCTGGAATTTAGATTAAAGTGACCTTAATCCTTCACCTGACTCCACCCAGCATCCCCATGCTATGTCAGCACAGAGAGAGAGAGAGAGAGAGAGAGAGAGACCTCTGCTATTGATTGCCAGGCATGAATGAAGGTGTTACCGCGTTGACGATGAAAGGAAACGAGCGAATCAGTGGGTGAACCGCCGACCCGCTCGGATTAGGCGACGCGCCGAGGAACCACGGCAGGCCAGAACATCCAACTCTTGTCTTCTCCTAATTGTTTGTTTCCAACGCACCAATTCCATTTAAATTCTTCACTTGTTCCAACAGATAAAGCATTGAAAATAAAAAAAGTCTCTGCGAGCACATGAACTCACCGTCTGGCTAACTGAATGGCCACATTTGTTTTCATGCTGTGCTAAACAACACAGTCAGAAAGGTGTGGGCCAAACATATGCACCATCACATGTATGAACACACACACCTACACACACACACACACACACACACACGAGCGCCAAGTCAACTAGTGGTCCCTGAGCCTCGGTTCAGTCACCTCAAGAACCAACATCTATAGCACTTTGGCTTTTCCCCTTGAAGTCGGTCCGCAGAGGGAAAGAGCAGGATGGCAGCGTGACCCAGAGCACAGCAGACTAAGTGGAGAGAGAGAGAGAGAGAGAGAGAGAGAGAGAGAGAGAGAGAGAGAGAGAGAGAGAGAGAGAGAGATCACTGTGACTGTCGCCACCCACCCAACCGTCGCGCAGGCAGGATCAATAAAGCAAAGTCACATAGTTCTCAGCAACTAATCCCCGGTTCAAAGATCTGATGGGAAACTGCGAGTTTGTCCGAGTGAGAGCAGCGAACCACACGTCCTTCATTTGGAGTAACGGTTACATTTATATTCGTTTATGTAAGAGACGTGACTCCTGGGCGTAGCTCAAACTCACAGATAATAGAAAGCAGATTATTTGATATGGATTATAGATAGATTATGAGAGAAATAAACTTGTTGGATAACTCGTCAAAGATATGGTAGGAATTAAGTCTTTTACCCATTTATTAAATATATATATATATATATATATATATATATATATATATATAACGTTTTCACACTAAATAACCAAATACATTGCATGTTATATTCTGCATGGTAACAAAAAGCATTACATTTAGCAAATACACCTGATTCGGAGGCTATTGATTGTACCGGAAGGTAATCAATAGCAACATCATTTCTTTAATATATTTATCACTTAGATTTCTAGGTTTCATTTTGTTTCCCAATCTTCCCTCTGAAGATAGAAGAGCCCTCACATAACGGATTATTCAATAATTCAGAGACATGAGGATAACCTCTGTTTGAGTATTGATAGATTAGATTAGATTAGAATATATATTCCTTTATTAGTCCCACAGTGGGGACATTTCGGGATCCCAGCAGCGGGTGCACATTAAAGCATTATTAAAATATCTAAATAAAACACAAAACACAAAAACAATACTAAATACTAATGCTAAAATAATAAATATACAGAGGAAACACAATACTTACATTGCACATGGATACAATTGGTTGATAAATGCATTTATTAGATGTGAAACAATTCATTGACAGAAAATTAATCAGCAATTATTTTGGTTAGCAATACTAATTTGTATTCTTTGTGTATTTCCAACCACTCAGTTTGTGATGGTAAATGTCTGTCGGTCACCTGTAACTTCATTCTGACATTAACCAAACGATTGATCAAGAATAAAATCAATAGGTTAATCTATAAAAAACAAATACTTTTTGATCACAGCCCTAATAGGCTGTTAGGCGAGTAATCAATGAAACATTTCGTCAATACGATGACATAATGGTCACAAATGCCCGATTGCCCATCAATTTCCATGAGCCCGAGGTCAAATTCAGACTGCAGTGCAAGAGCTCCAATTCAAGAAGCCTCATGCACGAAATGTCTGACCTTATTTTCTTATTTTCCCTAAAAAATGATGAAACAATTATAAAAAGTGTTAAAATGAACTTAATAGAATATCTCAGCTCCGACCAGAGCTCGCGCGACCTCGAGGCGACATTGAAAATACTGATCGACGTGCGTTTTCCCTCCCACGCTACAAACAACAAGGAACCTCTGCAATTAGTTTGGAGTATTAAATCCGGTGTGCACAGGTAGCGCTATAAATAAAGCCCGCGGGGCGAAGCTTATCCTCCCGTTCCATCGACTAGATTGTAAAGTGCACCGACTACGATTTTCGGCGTTTTCACGAGGAGCCGTGAAAAGTCTCAGACGAGGGATCCAGAGAAGTGCGTAGATTCAGTGTTTTTGTTTTTTCAGAGGATTTGGAAGACGATCACATGCTCAGTGAGCAGTACGGCTAGGTTAGGACCCCAGATAGGGAGAGGCTTTGATGGCGCGTTGGGCGCATCCAATCAGATTGAAGCAGGTTAAGCTGCTCCGGCGACTCTTTTCGGGGCCCTGTCATTTTACCGAAACGGGGGTATCTATCATCCCTTTTGGATGGTGGAGTTTTAATTATTAGACGATGAGGAGAATTGGGCCGTGGAGGGATAAGTGATGGAAAAGTTTGTCTCAAGGGCATTAGCCCGTCAGACATACAACCATGTCTGAGTGATCATTAATAATAATAATAATAATAATAATAATAATAATAATAATAATAATCCATTTAATTTATATAGCGTGTACGGTATTCAAAGAAATCACTATTCAATCCGAGTGCAGCGTGTGTGTGTGTGTGTGTGTGTGTGTGTGTGTCTTCAATAATGCTTCACCACATCCATCAGCTGACTGGTAACGTCCAATCAGATCCATGCAGGTGTCCCATTTGACTGTTAGTCTGATGCTTCGTGCCGACGCTCCGCCCCAAATGCGATGACGTAACCGTTGGACGCTCGCTGTGTTTGATCCGAAGAGTCTCTAAGATCTCTTCTGCTGTTGAGATTTAAGAAAGTCGAGAGACAAGATAAGTCGCCATGTGAAACAATCACGACACACAACCTCACTTCTTTTCTTTAAACTATCACTAATGTAATACAAATATCAGACTGAGGAATTTTTGTTCATCCGAAGAGCAATTAGTGTTTCTAACTTCAATCGTATACAGCGCATATAGGGTCAGAAACCAGTTCTCTTCGCATCAAAATTGATAAGAGGACCATTGAATATTGTGTGTGCATACATTTCCACACTATAGATTCATCTGTGAATTACTTGATGGATGCATTCATTTCTCATTTAGTCTTTTAAAACAATCAAAACTGTCCAAACCCCAAAGGAATATATTTAGCAATGATTAAACAAAGGAAATATGCCAGAAGTACCGTATGTAAATCCGCGTTATCTACTGTTGATCAATATTCCAAGTTGTATACGTACTGCACTGCATCAAGTGTATGTAAATGTGGTGTGGTGCTCTGAAGTAGGACGAGGGGATGAATAGAGTAACAAAGCAGCATCCAGCCAGTGGTTTGAGAGTTGTGTGTATTGTACCGCACACATCATCGCACACTTCCTCTCCAATCGGTGCTCACGGCTGCTTATCTCCTCCGCCCCGCGCAGCACTAATTTCCACTCGCGCCCGCGGCCCTCGCGGCGTACGATCCTCACGCGGTCTGAAGAGGTTTAAAAAAAAAAAAGTCTTAAATAACCAACTAAATAAAACACGTGTTCTGAAGACCTCCTCTGATGGAGCCTTCGCTTTTTACCGCCTGTGTACGTTTTTAACCTGCAGGTCAAAATGAGCTCAGCCTTAAGTGCTGCAGAAGCTTTTTACATTTTTACAGCCGGAGACACAAGCGTGTCTCGCTCTCCTCACGTCAGACCGTCTGAGCCCACGTCTCTCTCTCTCTCGCTCTCTCTCTCTCTCTCTCTCTCTCCTCGTCACTGTCGCTCTCGCCCCGTCTATCTGCGTCTCTTTCCATCTCCTCATCCGCAGCCTCGTTCTCTCGCCCTCCATCTATTTGTGTCAGCCTCTTCCTCGGCCAGCTCCTCGTCCCTGTGCTCTTTTGGTGCCCGTCTGAGCCCCCCCCCCCCGTCTCTGTAGGGCGGGCACCCGACGTCATGGCACACGGCCGCAGCAGCATCCTGGCTATAAATAACTCCATCTCGTGGCGAGCGCTTCCAAGACTGGGCCGGAGAGCCAGAGGCAGAGCGGTCTGTCGTCGTCCCCCTCGAGAGACGCTCGAAGGGGACGGCGCAAAATCACACGGCCCGCCCGGCAACAGCCTTTTGCCACCGAGACCTTCGTTGTACTTGGCGAACAATTTGGTTCTGGATTCTATCATTTTTTTTCCCCAGCCAAACGTCTGAAGTACAAAGACTTATCGAAGCTTGATGGGCAGAACCGTGAGGCGTAGCACAGCAGACACCCGTGGTCCACGTGAGGCGATGGTACCGAACACAGGTCCCGTTGAACCATCGTCAGGGTTCGTTCATGGGAAACCTGGAAAAGTCATGGAATTCAAAAAGGTTATTTCCAAGTCTTGAAAAGTCCTTGAGAAAAAAAATTATCCAAAAAGTTTTGGAAAAGTCATGAAAATGTTTTATATTCATATATTCATGAAGCAAACTATTTGTGTCATTTAAGGTATTCCTAATGTATGTAAGATCTCACAAAATGTTTGGTCATAGAAATTTGGTTTAAAGTCCTATAAAGGTGCTAAGAAAGTCCTGGAAATCCATTGGTCAACACAGGTATGAACCCTGCATTGTTCTCCATCTGAACACTTAAAATAATTGAGTCCCAATTTACCTTGTCTATAAAAAATCTGAGGAGAGAAAATTCTCCATAGATTAAAATTTCTGGAAATTTTTACTGCCGTTATCATCTCATTTTATCTTGAACAGGTGAACCAGATACTTCAGAAGACACGTAACTTCAATCCCAACTTCGTTGTCACGCTCGTGTTATTGCGAACATGAACGCGCGTTAAATAAGTAATGAATAAGATCATATAAAATGCACTCAGGCGTAGTTAGCATGCTATCTCATCCTTTTCATGTGGTCTCATCAATAAAACAAAACAATGTTCACTAGCCTGTCATATGAAATGCAATGGTGTAAGTAGGTCACACTTACAGTCACCATACGAACATTCAGGCGCCCTCCGGTGGCTCAACGGTGTACTGCACATAGACGTGTACAATTACTAATCAATGAATCTGGGGATTTTCCCTCCTTCATATTATATAGTAACTATGATATTATAGTATCTTCAGGTTTTAAACTGTTATTTGGACACGACTACACACTGAAGACGCCATTTTATATTGCGTCTCTTCAACCGGCTCCATGTCGCCTCAACAATAATCAATCGCTGACGATCCGGCCGCCACGTCCCCCGTGACACTGTGACGGGGGCGCTCTCATTAGCGCTCCCATCCCCCGACGTCCCCGCGGAGCCACTAACGGTGCTCAGAAGGACACTGCTCTACGCTCCGTGTCTCTGATTGGTTATTTTATTGATTGACATTGGTTCCGCCAATCACGTGCAGCCTACTGTAGTTGATGCCCCCCCCCCCCCCCGTCTTGTTTGTGGTGGAGATTCGCCACGTGCCTCAGTCTGTGAACTTGTGTCTCTGTTTGTCATCACTCTGTTTCTGCTGCTCTGTGTTTTCAAGGCGGGAAAAAAACATTTCCTGATCGCTTCTCTCCGTCGAGCGTTCAAACTTGTGATCTCCTCGTTTGTCAGTGTGGCGAAGGACTGATTGAGACGTTCCAGTTCGTGTTCTCCCTCCATATGGAATGTATAGCGCTGCACATACTGCGAGCGCACAGTCAATTAGTCACGCCTCTGTTCCTCGGCTCTCCTGACTGTGGACGCTTTATGGAGACGGAGCCTCCTCCGTGTGTGTTTCTTTGCTCAGAGAATAAGTTAAAAGTGTTAATTTGACACGAAAAAGCTCATTTCTGGTTTGCGCATTACGCCTGATGTCTTCTTTATTTCATTCCAATCTAACCGTGGTGTGTGTGTGTGTGTGTGTTTCTGCTTCCAGGTGACGGTAATCCCAAGGAGAGCAGCCCCTTCATCAACAGCAGTGATGCTGCGGCGGAGAAGAGCCAGCAGTATGACGGCAAGAACATGGCCTTGTTTGAGGTGCGGCCGCACGTTGGATTTGTTAATGCACACAATCGGGCCTGATCATAATAAGCGGGTTACACTCCCAGCCTCATAATTCAGTGATTGAATAGGGGCTCTGACATCTGTTAATGAGGGTACTTACTGTGTGAAGGGCATGTTGGAATGCATGCAAATATCACACTGCTCCAGGAGCTTCGGCGGGGCAATTTGCCACATCTCTGCACAAATGTGTTTACATTGTGCTCTCTGTGGGATTTTTTTGTTTAAACAGGAAAAAAGTAAATTAAATTTGAAAAAGGTAAACAATTTATTGAGTAAGAACTTTTTTTTTTTAATGGGTGTAGCACAATACCGGAAAAATAACACTTCAGAATAATAATAATAATAATAATAATAATAATAATAATAATAATAATAAAAATAATACACAATATTAAAAAGAATATTAAAAATAATAATAATAACAATAATAATAATAATAATATTAAAAATAATAATAATACACAATATTAAAAAGAATATTTAAAATAATAATAATAATAACATAATAATAATAATATAATACAAATTATTATAATACAATTATTATAATAATACAGGTATGAATGAATAAATATTAGCTGAGAGGACTAAAATGCATTGCATTGCCTTCAACAGCCTGAGGAAAACACTGACTCCAGCCCTTGTATGTTGGTGTGTGTGTTTTTGGTTGTTTGTGTGCGTGTGTGTGTTTTTGTGTGTGTGTCTTTGCAGGAGGAGATGGACACCAGCCCCATGGTGTCGTCTCTCCTCAGCAGCCTGGCCAACTACTCCAACCTGCCCCAAGGTAGCAAGGAGCACGAGGAGGCCGAGAACAACGAGGCCGAGTCATCGCGCAAGAAACCTGTCAAGGTACGTGGAGAGAAAACAATCCACAAAGGTTAAGGCGGGGTTGGTTATAATAATATATAGGTTACATTCTCACGGCATATCAATGAATCAAATGCTCTGACAAAACAATACAAATAATCCAATACCTGTGGCTGTCGCAGGGCTGCGTTAAGGATGTAACGATGGGGCTGTGTCGGTGTGCTCTGGGTGGGGGAGCAGGGGGGAGGAAGACCCTTTAAAAAACATATTATGGGACATTTCTAAGGTAGCAGACAAGCAATTTCTCAGCTTTATGGATGTGTGTAGATTAGATTCAACTTCATGGTCATTACACATGTACAAGTACAGAGCAACGAAATGCAGTTTGGCATCTAACCAGAAGTGCAACAGAAGTATCCTAATAAATGCATGATATACAGGTTATAAAAAATGCGGATATAAATATATTCTGAGGTTGCCAAACTAGTGCAAATATTCAGTGCATATTAACTTGATAGTGCAACAATGGCTTAAAGTGTCTAAAGTGCGGATAGAGTGGTGTATGATGATCAGAGGGGGGTAGAGTTCAAAAGTGTGTAGCAGCTGCAAGGACAAAATACATATTTTAAAGAAAACCAGAAAGTCTGTTGATTTAAAATATCGAATTTAATGCATTTACATCATCAGCGTCATAGATTAATCCGATATAAATGATCGCGGCAGCACACATCCCATGTTGGAGAGATAACAGTTTGATATAACTTTATACATCCCGAGGGAAATGTGGGAATCCATTAGCAGAAAAATACAATACACACAGGAATGAAGTTATAGCCTATCCACAATAACTACCACAGAGAGCTGTCACTGTAATATAGTATCTTACATTTGGCTGCAGTAGTGGGTTTTAATGTTAATTGTGATTTGATAATGATACTAAAGAAAATGTATCTCTATTCTAAAAAATATTCAATATATTCATGTTTTGACTTTTAAATACCTATAGAAATACCACATTCTCACTTTTTTAATGTTTTGTCTTTGGTGAATATACATTATAGCCGCCACATGTTTGTATTTTCTCCCAATGTCATCTTCTGTCTCTCTCTGTTAACCATATTCTGAGCTGTGCTGACCAGAGGACGAGCAGGTTGGCCGCAAACGATGCTTATCTCTGTCTCCTGTAGCAGCACACACACACACACACACACACACACACACACACACACACACACACACACACACACACACACAACACCGTCTTGATGCACGAGGATGTTTAATCTGGAGGAAGGTCCAGTGAAAATGGCCTGCTCCTTGTGATCTAATCCTTTTTATTTCTGTAGAAAATCAATTACAACTGCAAGAGATTAGCTTAAAGTGTGCTGCAGTAAAAAAGAGAAAGGCACTAATGGGTTTTCTATGTATTTAATAAGAAAAGGTTTAGTCTTTTCTATCAGGTAATAATATATGAAAATGTTCGTAACTGCTGAGGTGTTTGTCGCCTATTGTAAGAACATGCATGGGGGAGACTCCAATTAAGTTTTCTCTTTTTTTTTCTCACTTTCTTAAAGCCAATGTCTTATTTCTTTGTATTTCTGGCCTCTCCTCCATAAAGCCCACCCTCCACTCCCCCCTGTGGAGCTTTCCTTTGGTTTCTGATTCATGTCCTGCTTTATGCCCTCTGTTTGTCGCGCTGCCATACATTTATGAATTCAATGGCGCTCCGTTAGATCATGTGACACCATGATTGCATACAAGAGGACTTTATTTCATCAATTCTGAAGATAATCTTAGCACCAATTCCTATGTAGGGGCTTTCTTTGCAAAGTTTTCTTTCATTTCACAATTTTGACATTTGACATTTATTTATTTTTTAAATATATTTTTATTTTTTCGTTTTTGGACAGTATCTTAATTTACAAAATATACATCAGCACAGGTGTAGTAATCAATATATACCATCCAGTCTTTCAAATTCAATAACATTGAACATTTCACATTTATATCCAATAAAAAAAAAAAAAAGATATAAAATCCAGGTTGTAATGCATTATAATTAAAATAAAGCCAAAAGGGTGTGAATACTTTTGCAAAGCAACTGGACATTTATTTGCTGTTGATGTTACATTTGCTATGTTACAATTTGTAATATTGTTTATTGTACACCCTGATGCAAAGATAAATAATCTGCCAGTTGCTTTTAATTTTTTTAGGTAAGTAATTACAAGAAGAGGCTTTTCAACAGTTCTATATCAACACTCGGTCCTTATTATGCGATAGGATTTAGAGAATTTTACCAAAATGTACCGTTAAATACTGTTAACGTGTCCACCTGAGGGGTGGTGGTGCCCGTTGCCGGGAGACGACCATCACGTGTAACCAAACACAGCTCCGCGACTCCCGTCACGTCATTAATCCCAAATAGCCGAGTTCATGGTTAACACACTCACGGGAGAGAAAGAAAAACTCCACCAGTTTAGAGCCCGTCAATCATTCTCTGTTGACTTTATAAATCCCCTGTTCGTGTTACTGGATTGCATCTCAAATGCCACTCACTAATGACTTCCTTCCACATCATCCCCTGGTATTCTCCACTGCCGGGGTGTCGAGATGCCAGCAGGAAGGAGTTTGCTTCTCCGCACTCCAATGACAGACAGCCATGTTATTAAACCCGTGGGAAATGGCGGTTTTTAACAGCGAAGGCCAGATGTGACACGGCGACGGCGAGACGAGGATAACGATGACGATAATGCAGATAATGAAAGGCGTCGTCCCAACGGGGGGCAGCAAAAAATGAAACTGTAACTACATGTTAGCTAAACCACGTGAAGCGTAGACATTGAGCGGCCGCGGCAGTGACAGGTTGACAGCTTCTCTATGACCTTCGACCCGGTCTGTCGTCCTGGGCGCCCAATCAACCTGATATCTTTTTTTCTTCCTCTCTGATTTATTTGCCTTTCTCCTCGTGTGTGTGTGTGTGTGTATGTATGTATGTCAGTGTTCCTTTCTTTGCTTCGCAACTGAGCTTTTTTCTTCCTTTTTTTCTCACCTTGAAGAAAATTACCGAGGATGACCTCGCGTGGCGGCGTACCTGATGTACTGTCTGACGCTGCCTCTGTGAACCCAGAGGAGCGCCGTAGATCCTCAGTGGAAACACATTTCAAACTGACAGCGGAGATGAGATTTCGAGGTACAATCGACCTCATGGCGGTATTGATTTCTGCACGTGTGACTTTTTTTTCTTACACGCCACGGTGATCAAAACAGCACAAACAAACAGACTGCTCGAGTGCATCACAATGGAGAATAGTTTTTGGACGACGGATTTTCATCCCGAGGTCCACGTCCACTCAGCCACATCTCATCAGAGTACCTGAGTACTAAGTAACCACTATAGTCCACACTAGAATATCTCATCAACTATTTGATGGACCAATTTGGACAATTTGTGGTCCCCAGAAGATAACCCCATCATCACTTCCAACCCCCTACTACCCTCAGTCAGACCACGCCCATCTTCAGACTCGGCCTGAACAAATTTCCCCTTGGGGATTAATAAAGTATATTTCTTCTTCTTCTTCATGTTGATCTCAACACCAAAAAGTCAAGTTGTATGACGGCTGTGACTCCACTCCGTGGACCAGATGTGTCCACAGACAGACATGTGAAGTTTAAACACCTGGCAAAGCCATCAAAAGCACTCCTGCCATAGCTCCGCCTCCGGTAGGCGTCTCTCGGATCACGTTTTGCCGTGATGACCCACAACTGAGACACACGCTGTCGTGGTGGGTGAAAACATTTGATAACGTTAACCTCTCTTATTCAAGATAGTCTCCTTGAACTACTTTATATATATATATATATATATATATATATATATATATATATATATATATATATATATATATACAGTTCTCGGGAAAACAGTGGTATAGGGACGTAATGTGGGTGACCTGACCTTTTAAAACTATCCGTTCTGATCGTACAAATATAGCGATATATTATATATATATATATATATATATATATATATATATTATATATATATATATATATATATATGTTTATATATATTATATATACCCATATATATTACATATATATAATATATATATGTATATATATAATATATATATATATATATATATGTATATATATATATATATATATATATATATATTCCCCCGCATTATATGCCAGTTGTCCCAGATGTATATATTACATATATTATATATATATATATATATATATATATATATATATATATATATATATATTCCCCGCATTATATGCCAGTTGTCCCAGATGTAAGGTGAATTTGTCTGGTTCCCCTCAGCTCGGCTAGCCCCGGGGGCAGGTCTAATCTTCCCCCTGTCACGCCAACCCCTTCAATACTTTAATTAGTCTGCACGCTACACCAAGCTGCTGCTTCTCCAATCAGCAGCCTATTCCACGGGCAATCTCTCCATCGCCATGAGAGGCTTTTCATTAAGGCAGCCTGTGGCGTTTTATCGCTCACACAGCGGCCCTGTTTCTCTCTCTCTCTCTCTCCTTTCCTCTCGCCTCCCCTCTCCATTACCCGCTCCCCTCCGTCTCCCTCGTCCTCGCTCTCCATCTCCTTCATCATCGGTCCCTGGAGTTAGCGAGGCTGGCGGGGGGGGGGGGGGGGGGGGGGGCGACGGAGGCAGCGGTCTCACTTTGTCGCAGTGGGCGAAGCCAAGAGAGGCCGTGCGGTCGGCGTGCGGCGTGAGGGAGCGGGCCGGAAGTCGCACGGGTTCAAATGGAAACCGGTCGCAGCTGTTCTGCTTCTTCTTTCTTTTCCTTTGAAATCTGACGTAACAAGGCACGTTCTCTTGGTTAGCATCTTTTTAAGCACTTCAAGTGTTTTACTTAATGCGAAGAAATGCGTCGGAAGACCATTTAGAGGAGCTAGAATCAATAGCATCATACAGCGATGTGTTTTTCTCATTTTATCTGATCCAGATAATTAGATTCCCTCTCTGGTCTTCGGAGAACCTTTAGCATCTTTCAGCTCATTGATTTGGTTTCTGGTCTGCAACTTCCCTGTCGTGGGTCACTGATACCGCTCTCACCAAGAACTTTCAGCACCATTTCTGCATCGCACCAAACAGAAGCCAGACGAGCGACTATAGCGTGTGAACATATCGGGAAATTTAGCATCTAAACAACCAGATATTTCCCCCGAGGACGACATGGAGGCCGAGAGACTGCCCCCTGGACTTCACACGGGCAAAACACTCGCCTCCTACGGAACGCTGCTGTTGCTATGACGCTGCCGGATGAGCAAATAGGCAAACGCAGTCCATCTTCACAAGGAAACAAAATGTCAGGGACAGTTTATGTTGGTTTACAGCAGGGGTGTCAAACTAATTTTCCCCGTGGGCCACATCAGCATCATAGCTGCCTCTTAAAGGGCCAGTGTATCTGGAACTGTATAAAATAATCCCGAACGTATTGTTAAATTACTCACTTTACATTTGATTATTGTTTATTCGAGTGTAGAAATATTGGACATTGAACATTTCTCTAATATATTTTTTTTAAGTCAGTTTAATTTGAAACCTTCAAAATAAAAGCACAGGATATTTTCTTAGATTTCTCAAAGAAAAGATGATCGTGTGTCTTTTCAAGGCGTCATGGGCCACATAAAATGATGTGGCGGGCCAGATTCGGCCCCCGGGCCTTGTGTTTGACACCTGTGGTTTACAGGTTCCAGCGCTGCCCGACACCAAGTGGCCAAATCCAGTAAAGGCAGTTTAAGCAACACGGTGAAGTGGACTTTTCTTTTTTTCAAGAAGATGAAATCGGAGATTACACCTTTTATACATATTCTGCTCATGTTCAACTTGTTCTTATTGTTCTTGTAATTAATTGTAATTTATCAGTCCCCGTAAAGTAGAAATGATGATATTGCAATAAAGTGACTAGTATCACAACTGTAAGGTTGACCAAATGACCACACCCATTTTTTAAACACAAAATAAGGCAAAGAATAATACACAGATAAATAAAATGTGCTAAATGACCCGCGTGTGTTGCCTGAAGATCAGAATGTCCGACTTATATTCTTAATTATAAGAAATGTATTTTTCTCCTGATTCGTAGAGATTCATGAAAAGAGCAGCACGATAACACACATGTTCCTATAAATGGAAGCTAGTGAGGATGAAAACGTTCAGTTCTCTTACAGAGAGGAGAGTTATGTCCACGTCGTCCAGAGTATGTTGATTTTCACGACGTGAAACCTCTAATAACTTGTTTTAAATGATGAACAAGCGGACATCGGTGCTGTATATTTGTATTTGAAAAGACAAGATCTACTCTGGCTTGGCCTTTTTATTATTTGCTCTATAAAGTCCTGCAGTACGTATCAACTAAATGTAACACAATCATGAACCTATTCAGGCCTTTTATTCAAGTACATTTTCTAGACGAGTGCTCGTGCCGAGAATTATAGCGACATTATTCCATACGCTCTCTTCTTTTCTACTTCTTTTTTTTTATTTACAGCGTAACGTTCCCTCACATGAATTGTGTCTCCCTTCTGGGTGTTTAATGACCCCGCGCTCTTATCTTTGCCCCCCTCCCCCCCCCCCCCTCTCTCTCTCTCTGTCCCTCCCTCATTAGACCGGTGCAGCAGCATCAGTATTCACATCGTCGCCCCTCTGTGAGGATCTACCTTGATTCAGTTCATGACTCACATCACAGCAGCGCACACTGGAGTTCCCAGAGGAGCTCAATGGAGATTTCACCGCCCCCCCCCCCCCTAGTTGTCCCTGTAGTTAAGACACCGGGCTAATAAGCCCACCGCAGTATAGGGCTGCCGTTATTATCTTCATCATTATATGATCTTTTTTTTTTTTTTTTCACTGAACTAAAGATATTCAATTTACAGCCGTGGAGCAAGGCAGCGGACCCTCTCACGGAGAAGTTGAACATTTCCGGCGTTTCTGCTTGAAAAGTAACTTATTGTCTCACTCTAGGACAGGAAAAAAAAATAACGCCACACTTTAATTTTCTCTATCGCGCCAGATTACAGCAGAAGTAATTTAAATTTAAAAGCAATACATATTAAATGTGTTATACGTTAAAAATACTATATGGCTCTCAATGAAATATATTTAGAAATATTTGGCTTTTATGGCTCTCCCAGTCGAACAGGTTCCTGACCCCTGCTCTAGGACAACTAGTCAGTTTTAGTGTTATTCCCTGATTGTCAGATGTCTCGTTTGACGGTTTCAAATTCCTCTAGATTTTATTTTTTTGTATACATTTTTGTTCTTCTCGTTTTTGGACAGTATCTTAATTTACCAACTATACATCGGCACAGGTAAAGTAATGAATATATACCATCCAGTCTTTCAAGTTAAATAATATAGAACATTTTTGGCAGAGTGTACATACAAACATAGAAATACATCGGACACGGGGGAGACTAGGGAGGGAGAGGGAGAGAGGGCGGGGCGGTTTCCTAAACTAGAGCAGCGTTGCCGGGTCATTCATTTATTATCTCCACAGGATCTGTCCGTATTGGATTTGCAAATCACACCCACGTGTCCCAGAGTTGAGTAAACATATTTCTCTGAAGGCGGAGGGAGAAGGTAATCCTTTCCATAGCATAGATGTCAAATTCTTCTAGATTTAACATTATTACGCTTCCGTGTGGGCGAAGTCGTACAGCGTAGAGTCCGTGTCCCGCCAGCTGGCCGCTGACCTGATTCTCAGTGTCTACGTGTGCGTTACTGAATCATCTCTGAGCCGTGAATACGAGCGTGCGGCTGGATGGAGGTTTCACATGGCGGGAACACACGGGGCGTCTGGACTCTTTTTTATTTTTACCTTCGCATTGAAAATGCAGAAGGTAATGTTTTGGCCGGCGTGTATTTATTTATTTGTGAATATGTCCGTCCATCCGTCCGTCAGTTATTCGTCTAAATCAGACAAAACGGAGCCGATTCTTATGAAACTTGGTGGGATGATTGGTCATGACCCAAGGAACAATCGATTAGTTTTTGGGAGTGATTGGGTCAAAGGTCAAGGTCAAGGTCACGAAAAGGTGAAAAACGTAAATTTGCGATATCTCGGTTAATTGGCATCCGATTTGCGTGAAACTAGTGCCAAATTGTTCAGAGTTCAATCTTGTGATATGCGAAGGTATGCGCTCTACCGAGTGCCCATTCTAGTTTTATATATATTTTTTTTAAAGATACAATGACACAAACATACATACATACATACATGAACAAAAGATTGGTCACATATACATTCATGCCAATGGTATACTGATGGAAATAAACGTAAATTCACCGAATAAAAGATCAGTGATGATCCTGTGAGGTCACAAACACAATCCATTTTTCCCAATACTTCAAAAATGTATCAAACCGTAGATTCAGCGAGAAAGTCATTCTCTCCATATTCTGAACATCAGTTACAATATCTGTCCAGTCAGTCTCTGTTGGAGGCCCGGCCTGCAGCCATTTTCGTGTTACAGCTTTCTTGCTGGCTGCTAGTAGTATCTTTAATAAATATTTGTCTTGCACCAATAGGTGATCTGCGATATTGCCCAAATACACTGTAGAAAAGGAACAATCAAATCCATCTCCAAAAACAGTTTGTATTACTTGCATTACCGCCTCACGGACTCTTTTAATCTAGAATATTCTAGTGACACATGTAAACGCTCTTTCGCCACAGAGCACGCTCAACTACCGCAGTCGGTGTTGGCAGATGGATAATGCTTTTACACACACACACACACACACACACACTGGGTTGACCGCTGAGTGACTGGTTCCTCCCCAGCCGGTCGGGGAGGCTGGTGTTCGCTGGCCTCTCCTCTTGCTGTCGGTTTAATAATGCAGCACACCTGAGCAGGAACACATTTGCCCTATCAGCTCCTGTTTGGCCAGCGGAGCGTGGAGGTGGCGTTACAAGCTCCCTCGCTGTCATTAGCCTCCCCCTCTCCCTCCCTCCCCTCCTCCTCCCTCTCTCCCTCCACCGCTCCACTTCAAGCCTCTGTCTCTGCCCACACACTGTGGCACGATTGAAAGTGTGCATGCTCCCTTCTCTCCTTCCTTTTCTTCCTCCCCACCTCTCTTCTCCAGTTCCCTCCTCGCCTGTTTCTTCCTTTCCTTTCCTTCCCTCTTCCTCTTCTCCTCAACTCTACCTAGCTATAGCTTAGAGTTGAGGAGAGGAGAGAAGAGGAGAGAAGACAACAGGAAATATATCCTCGTTCTTCCTTTCCTTCCTTTCCTTTCCTGTTGTCTTCTCTCCTCTGTCTTTCCTCCTAGCTTCCTTCTCTCGCTCCTAGGTTCTTACACAATCTGTCAGATTTCCCTTTTCATTAGAAACAATGATCTCCAACATTTATGGTGCACAATTAATCATGTGACCAATATATATTCTGACGTTGCCGTGGTGAAAAAGTTGGATTGTATATATGCTGCTCCGATAAGGACTTAATCAACATTTGACCACATATTTACGCGGGCAGCAGATTGAGGTCCATAAATAGATCCTGTAACAAGTGATTAAATGATGACGCGAGTTCTGCAGCCTAAGCAGGTTGGAGGGTGTCCCAGAGCCTCGGGGCCTGGACTCTTCCTTTCCTCTTTCCTGCAACTCTTGTCCAATGTATGTAGTTCCCCCACAATCCTCCCCCGGCTCCTCTTCTTCTTTTTCTCTCTCTTCCCCTCTTTCTTGCTCTTTCCCTTTTCCCCCTCTCTTTCCCCTGCAGCGAGCCGAGGATGTGAAGCCGCTTTCACCTTCTGACTTCTCCCAACTCTTAACGTCTAGAGAGAAGGTGCTACCTCTGCTGGCCTCAGCAATTCAGGAGATGTCAATTATGAGGGTTGAAACCAGGCTGGAGGGGGTGTGAAGAAGATAAAGAGAGGAGGAGGAAAGAAATATCATATTAATACAGTGTGCACAAAATAATACAGTGTGACATTTAGAATGTTTTCCTAAATTCTAAACAACAAAAGAAGGTTGGTTGTGTTTTCTGACCTGCCACCTCTGTGGTTAAGTTAATTCCACTCATTTGTTAAAGTTGAGAACATCATCGGTTTAAATGTTTAAAGAAAGGAATTTTAATGAGTTTTGTATATTGATTTTGCACCTCAACATTAAAGTTCATGGCCATCAAAGGAAGCAGCCTGTAGGTAGCGGGGGGTCGTAGAGATGGAGCGACATCCCGTCACATGACCAGCAATTAACTTTTGTGTTTTTTTATGAACCATAACCACAACATTACGCTAACCTTATATATCCTGGAAGCATATTTTATTTGGCATAACTACAATCTTTCCATATCTTGGTTTCCATGCACATATATTATATAAAACCAGAAAATCGTTGAATGAGAATTATTTTCGGATTTAACAGTTTAACCTCAATGCAATATTTGAAATTACAAAGCTATAATTTTTAGAGACATCATGTAGATAGGTATGGCGTAACCCCTTAATGCAGAAGCATCGGTGAAGCTTCACTATTCAGCTTTACTATTATCTTATTTTCCATAACATAAATCTAACAATCCCCTCACTTCATATCACAGACACATGCTTCTTTAGTACCTTAACCCTCCTGTTACTTCACATTTACTAACACATTTTACCCTCGGGGTCAATTTGACCCCAGCAATTAAAACCTCCAGAAAATTACTAGAATTAATATTAATAATAATAATAATAATAATAATAATAATAATAATTAATATTGTTTCCCAAGTTTAAGTGTGAGGTACTTTATGTTGAATAGCCCTTTAAATATATAAAATAGTTGATATTTCTTATATGTTTGACACAGTGAAAAACCGCCTGGGGTCAAATTGGCCCCAAAGAACACCAACGTTAAACATTGAATGGGGTCAAATGACCCTAAAGGTAACAGGAGGGTTAAGAGAACAATAATCACTCCCACAACTGAAAGAGGTTGCATACCATCACGCTTGAACTGTTTTTTTAATTTAAATAATTATGTTTTAATTTGATGAAGACGGCATCAAAATGAAGAAGCCAACATGGCATTATATCGCATGCAATAACGCGGTGTTTGGTTTTGGCGTCAGAGCTCAGCGGATGGAGTGAATGAAGTGATGGAGGTGGAGAGAGAGAGAGAGAGAGAGAGAGAGAGAGAGAGCGAGGTCCGGCCTGGTGAGAGCTAGTTGCGAGTGCGAGGGCAGCAGGAGGCAGCGCATCTGAAGTAGGTGCCCTGGCAGATGTGTTGAAAGGTCTCGCTGTGCGTCTGCCACACCTGAGCCGTCCTTTCGGGGGGGGGGGGGGGGCTGTGGGCAGCTGTTCAATCCGGGTTCAGCGGCGCCGCGCCGGCCAACCTGCGGCTCTGCGGTAGCCAGTGTTGTGTTGTCTTTTGCCCACGGTGGTCCGATCTCCGGGGAAATCATCCCTCCGCTGGCTCCCAGCCCATTAAACAGACACTCTGTGTGTGTGTGTGTGTGTGTGTGTGTGTGTGTGTGTGTGTGTGTGTGTGTGTGTGTCTATCAGGGTGGACGCTGGTCGGCACTGCAATCCCCCGTCCACAAATGAAACAGCAATTGAATGGAAATAGAAAAGAGGCACTTTCAATAAACGCCCGGCCTTTTTTCCTCCCAACAGTGTCATTGATTCCATGCATGCACAAGCGTCTCATCTGTTTCAGGCTATTTCTCAATAACAAGTCATTAAGAACATCCATTAGTTCACCCGGGGTTGTTTTTTTATGTGTTTTTTTCCCCTCCTTTCGGATGCTGTTTACCAAACCCACAGAGGTGTTCTATCATGCTCAGGTTCTTAGACTCGGTGTAAGCCCGCCCGTTATCTATTATCTGCGTCTGTACATTTTATGTAACACCTAGGATTTCTAGCACACACACACACACAGATTTTCAAAGCCCTCCTTTTGTTAAATGAGGATTATAAATTATCACTCGGCTGCCGCAGACTCTCATGCAGCGGGCCAACGTGCGAGGTCCGCTTGATTATGGCGCTCCATTGTGTGGGAGAGCGGGCGGGGAGAATGACATTTAGCAGTCTGGAGAGGGTTGTTGCCGTCTTCTGCTCATGCTACTCCCCCGTGGAGTGTTGTTGTGCGACATACACATTTGTGTTTGAATACTGAATGGATCCAAGCACCTTTTTAGAGCAGATTTTAAAATGCTTTTTTTTCAGATATGTATGAAAAACATTGGAGGACAACACTGTAAAAAGCTTTTCTGACAAACGGCCAAGACGTTATCTTGTTCGGATCCCTCAGTCTAACCTCTATGTGCTTATTTGAGTTTACCAAGCCATATCTTTTTTTTTTTCCTATCTATTTCTGATAAAAATCTAGTTATTATCGCGGCCTATCTGCGAGACATCGTTTTTGAAGTGAACACTGTGAAATATTTTCCCGAATTAAATAAGCTTGTGGTTTTCCAGACCCTTTTGAATTTGAATCGCCCACCTTCAAAGGACACCAGAGCCATTCGTCTTCTCCGGGGGGTTATTATCACGTCTGCTGCTGTAAATGCTCACAGGTTTTCCTCTAATAACCTATACCTGTTATTACAAACTGACCTCCCGCCCCTTTCTGCAGCAGCAGCAGTTTTGTGTCTAACAACAAAGTGCTGATGGCAGGTTTACTTTTCCTCTGCAACACCTGACCGCTGATGCACACTACACGCCGAGTCCCAGAAGAACCCGTCAATGGAAACTCACTTCTTTTAATTACAGCAGTGCGAGAGAAAGTCAGGAAAAAAGAAAAAAAAAATGACCAGTGAGCTTAGAAATGATCCATGCTATCGGTATTTATTAAACATATTTAAAAAACATTTTTATTTCTTTCATAAAGAAAACTTTGAAGACGCTCGACAAGCAGATCACGAAGAAGCCTCCGCGGGCACAATGGCAGCGAGTCACGATCTGATTAGCATTAGCTTCGACAACAGTCAAACTGTGCGGATCATTATCATATCGTGGAGGAGGTGACAGAGATGAAGGAGGTTGGCTCCCCCCTCCTCCTCCTCCCCTCCCCCCCCCCCCCAGCACCTGTGGAGGCCTTGATGCGGCTCTTTGATTAAAGCGCGACGAGGCTGAAGGCTGAGAGATTCCCCGCTGCAAGGATCCGGTTGTATAAGAGGGCAAAGTTTTAGGTTAGATGTCGTCTCTACGGAGGAGGAACTCGTAAGAAATATGGAGTTGAATGGAACTTTTAAAACTTATACAACACATACAGAAAAATAGCAACACAGAACAGTTAAGTTCATCATAACAAATATAAAAAAACGAAGCTATTATAGGCATCAAATGGTAATATTATATTTAACCCTCCTGTTACCTTTAGGGTTATGACCTCATTCAAGGTTTAACGTTGATGTTCTTTGGGGTCAATTTGACCCCAGGCTGTTTTTCACTGTGTCAAACATATAAGAAATATCAACTTTTTTATATATTTAAAGGGCTATTCAGGTAGTCAACAAATAAACATAAAGTACCTCACACTTAAACTTGGGAAACAATATTAATTCTAATAATTTTCCGGAGGTTTTAATTGCAGGGGTCAAATTGACCCCAAGGGTAAAATACGTTAGTAAATGTGAAGGTAACAGGAGGGTTCAAAAAGTCAAAAGTGACAATGACAATAGGGTTAACGTACAATTATAAGCATTCAAATTCAACATAAATATTGTGCGTGTCACTGTTTCTTGCGTTAGGCCTCAATTCACAGGTTCCCTGTGGAGGTTCTGGCCATTAGCGGTGAAGGAATGTCTTTCTGAGTGGGTTCCCGTTTTATTTTATCCCGTGAGACTAACATGCACATCAGGAGACACCGAATGTAAAAGGAAATGTTGTTCACATAAAGAATCCACAGGGCACCTTTAGTGCCACAGCACACCGTAGTTATACACTTCACACAACTCGTCATTAACAATGTCTGAAAATGTCTGGGGTAGATTTTATTTAAAAACTAACACAAGGATTATATAAACACAATGAGTATATAAACTACAGTAATACATGTCAGGCAGCTTTATGAAAAGATGGAAAGTAGCTAAATACAAGCATTACAAGCATTACAGTTTCAGAGTATTGCACGACAACGATATTGGCATAAAAATATTCTTTCAGTCCCAAAAGTTTAAAAAAAGTACTCATTATGCAGAATGGCTCCTTCCGATTACTTTATATATTATCACTGCTAGATTACTGTATATGTTATCACTGATAGATTACTGTATATATATTATCACTAATAGATTACTGTATATGTTATCACTGATAGATTACTGTATATTTTATCACTGATAGATTACTGTATATTTTATCACTGATAAATTACTGTATATATTATCCCTCAAAGATGACTGTAAATATTATCACTGATAGATTAATGTATCTATTACTTTAATGTCCCAGCTGGTAAATGTAGAGCCAATTGTAATTACTTTATAGATTAATCTATAGTGATATATCTGATTTTATTCATTGATAGTATTCTTTATTAATAATCTGAATTTGTAAAGCAACTTGTAACTACAATCATAACTATAAATGCATGTAATGAGTAAAAAGAACACTATTTCCCTCAGAAATCTTTGATTTCACTAAAATATAGAATGAAGGACTTTTATGTGTCATCGTGGTGTTGACACTTTTACTGAAGTACAGTTATCGGAGTACTTGATGACACGTCACGTTGTGTTATTGTCATGTCACATATGAGGTGATACAATCTGATGAAGAACACATAACACATACGATATGAGATTATGATCTTATCTGACTCATGATGACGGATATGATTCACCGTGTTTAGAAGCTTATTTGCATCTCTTCACATCCAGATCTTGGGTTTCCAGCTAATTACAGTTCTGAGTGTGAGTTCTTGCTCTGCTGTTTATCTGAAGGAAATTAGAATTTAATTATATTTGCAAGACCTGTGTGGACTTGCTCTCTCTTTCTCTCTCTCTCTCTCTGCTTCTCTCTCCTTTTTTTGCTCTCTCTCTCTCTCTCTCTCTTCCCCTCTCTGCTGCGAAGAGAGCCTCTCTGAACACATCCCATACTGTGTAGCATCACACACACTATTATTCATTTGATGTCAGCCACTTGTCAGGATGATTGGTTTAAAAGTCTGGATTATGCATTCATATCTTCTGTCTCCTCCCATTATGGGGTTGTTGCTTTTTCAAAATCATGTTATTACAACAAAATAAGCACTTTTGAAGAAATATATTAGCGACCATCACAGGCAACCAATCGGAGTTTAATGTACTATTTGTATTATGTTATGATGCGTTTTAGAATTACAGCCCAACCAATACTGGACTTTGAGTTTGATGTTGACAGATATTTGAAATATTTATATTGATCTTTTAAAAAATAAAAATGTGGTTAAAAAATTGCAACCTTGAGCCGGACAAAACAAAAATGGTAAAGAGGTTTCTAAATATTTTTTATTTAAGCATGTTTTGGCAACTCTGTAACAGTTTTGACTGATAAAATACATCCACAATATAATATAACGACGAAAAACACAAAATCGTTAACAGAGAATAGTTTACGGGATGTTATATACACAGTATAGTAAAAAGGGAGTGATTTTAGACCCAGCCATTTCTGATAGCACTATGCTTCATCAAAAGTCCCACAGGGTAACTTTTAATAGAGTGTATACTATAATTAGTTTGCATAAATTTTTGCAAAAACTTTGACAGATTTCCCTATGATGGTGGTTATCATTATCGTCACTCACACACACACACTCACACACACACACACACTACGACTTTCCTATACTCATTTGCATTTGTTGGGTTATTATATTGAGGGATAGCGCCCTAGAGTTATATATCAAACACATTTCTCAGAATATTACTTCTACTGTCGGGATTATGTTATATTTATGTGAAGCCACAACTAAAGCTATTTGAACGCGTATAATTTAGTAGTTATGATCTAAACAAATAGTATTTGGTAAACGGAACAAAAACAATCTAACCAACAAATAGCACCGATTTGGTAAACTCTAAAGTATCTGTGGTCTAATAGAGCTTGTAATCCCTATGTTGCCGATGAATTGTTATCACGCAGCTTCAAATTGCTTCCCATCTGAGGAAGATGCACAGATTTAGTGAGAAATCCTTGTGTGATAGAAATACCTTTACTGACATAAACCGCCGCAGTTCATCTTGTTTGTGTGTATTTAAGCGTAGAGATGCAGCAGAGAAGGTCGGTCCATGTTATCCGCGATGTAATGATGTGACGCTTAAGGTCTTCACTCTCACTTGGTAAAATGGGTCATGGCTGGATATCGCTATAATTACCCTTCATTGGCCTGGCTGTCCTTGTGCAGGAAATGAATATATTTTTTCTATTATGTACAGGGTCATCTGATGTGTCCTTCAGATTTAATACATGCCATTACGTTGGTGCAGGCACAAACACACACACACTACACATCCATACACAAACAAAT
Source organism: Liparis tanakae (assembly GCA_036178185.1). NCBI lineage: Eukaryota > Metazoa > Chordata > Actinopteri > Perciformes > Liparidae > Liparis > Liparis tanakae. Next base: position 5,325,562 of record CM070109.1, on the reverse strand, counting down.
GGCTTCATACAAACACACACACACACACACATCAAAAACATCCCAAAAACCTTCAGAAAGCTCTTATTAATCAATCTGACGCGCAACAAAATACATCTTCAGTCCCAACGTGTCAGTAATTGCTTTCAATGGAGCGGCCTTGAAAGGGGTTCTCGTGCTGCGTAAGGACGTACTGTACAGAGCAGCTCTCTCTTTGTCCACTGAGCCACGCCAGGGACAGCACTGCAGCAAAAGCAACCGCGAGACATCCACTGCATTAAGGAGCCCGTAAATAAATAAAATAATAATCCGTCAATCCGTTGAACCGATTGGTCCCCTGGGCGCCTCCTGATCTCAAAGTGGTCTTTGTTTCCTGGACTCAAAGTAATTATTGTTCTGGAAAACTGCTAAAGGATTTACTGAAAGCATTTGGGGAAATCCTTAAATTGAAGAATGGCAACTAGAATGTTAAAGCTTTTAAATAGTTTTAAGTAACGAGCAAGCGGTACAGTTTTAAACGCATGTTAAGCTGCAACAGTAGCGTAGAAGATTAAAAGAAGTTGTCGTTTTTTTTTTATCCATTTAAAAAAAACAACTAATGTGAGTCTAATGACTCGTGGAAACAGCAGCACTCGGTGCACCTGTTAGACCCTTTTAGCTGACGTCATGAGGCCAAACAAAGGAAAAGGACTGCAGGCGAACACAAATCACATCAGAGTTGAGGTCAAAGGTCATCCAAAATGTCATCTTGCTGTTTTGTTCAGCGCAAGAATCGATATCGCATCCCACTGAGACGCTGTGATCCGAGGCTTTAGCGAGCTACAATATTGGCAAGGCGCCTCAGAGTCGCAGAAAAAATAATCCAAAGAGACTAAATTGTTAGAAAGGGCCTGAGAGTCGGACCACTGTTGGGCTCTTTTTATCTGCAACCTCTCTGCCTCACTCAACCCTAACCTCACCGGGAGGGAGAGCGGGCAAGAGAGACAGAAGCTAGCAAGCTAACTAGCCAGCTCTGGAGCTGGACAAGCTAGCTAAACTAACTAGCCAGCTCTAGAGCTGGACAAGCTAGCTAAACTACTAAACTAACTAGCCGGCTCTGGAGCTAGACAATCTAGCTAAACTAACTAGCCAGCTCTAGAGCTGGACAAGCTAGCTAAACTAACTAGCCAGCTCTAGAGCTGGACAAGCTAGCTAAACTAACTAGCCGGCTCTGGAGCTGGACAAGCTAGCTAAACTAACTAGTCGGCTCTGGAGCTGGAAAAGCTAGCTAAACTAACTAGCCAGCTCTGGAGTCAAACAAGCTAGCTAAACTAACTAGCCAGATCTAGAGCTGGACAAGCTAGCTAAACTAACTAACCGGCCAGCCGTCCTCTAGAGAGCTCCCGTCAGCCTGTCAGCGGCGTCAGGGCTAATATCGTCCCGTTATTAGAACACTCGCAGTCCTGGAGAGTGAGTTAATGTAGCCTACATTTTGAGAGAAACTCAAAGCCTGGATGAAAAGACGAGCCAACAAAACCTGCTGGCCGGGGTTTAACTAACGTGTACAGATAATTATTTGCCTCCTTATACGTCCACAAGCATATGCCATGTTTACGAATTCAGTCTATCGCGATTACAAATTGGGTCTTTGAAAGCAATCTGTGAAGTCCTACACGGTGAAGTAAATGTCTGCTTTGCTTTAATGGCAGTATGACCATCTGGCGTGTGTTTTTTTTGCATGTGACCTTTGGAGGAATCATCTTTTTTAAAAGACATGGTAACTATAGCTAATGTCCACACTGTGATTCCCAGCATGCACGGCTGGTGCGTTGACTTTCATTAATTCTTACCGACGCCCAAAGTGAAGCAGGAGTCCTTCAGTGAGTCCTGCAAATCTGTTGCGTCTGGCTTTTAGCAAAAAGGCAAGAGACACTTTGATAAATATTCGTCTTCTGTAGTCTGACACTACAAATGAATTGTTTCTGGGATTTTAATCTTTAATCTAATCAAACTCATCAACATTAGATAAATAGCCGTGTCACTTCAGGCCAACTCAAGTCTGGGAAATGTTCACTGCGTTGCAAATAAAGCTTATACACTAACCTTATTTGGACTTTAATAAACACATTTTCTTCCCTCCAACAGGCCCCCCAACTCGGCACTCTGATGGGCGTCTACCTGCCGTGCATCCAAAACATCTTCGGGGTGATCCTCTTCCTCAGGATGACCTGGTTGGTGGGAATCGGAGGCGTCGTCGGAACCTTCGTCATCGTCTTCATGTGCTGTACCACAGTGAGTGATTCACCTGCTTTTATTCTAGCCCTCTATTGCGGCACATAAAAGTTCCTTTAACAAGTAACCTTAAACTGAAGAGCGGCAGATAGTGTACGGTTATCTAATGATAATATCGATTTGGCTCTCATGGGAAAACGCTATTACATTACATTTTTTATGGGTTGCTTTAACTATGTTTTAATCGTTTTTATTTGTTTTCACTGTCTGTGTTGCACTCTGAGATTCTTTGAAGGAAGAGTGCGATAAAAATTAAATGCATTATTATTATTATTAAATGTTATATGTTATATATTAGGCCAATGCAGCATTTTTATGACTTTTGTATTAATATGATGAAGTACTTTGATTTGTCAGATAGTCACTGGATTAGCCAAAAACATTGAGTTATTGTATACATAAATGCTTCCTCAGCTGTTTAACAGGAACATTTCCTATATCATTAAATGTGGTTAATATCGGGGCCATAATTCTCTTCTTTCCCTTCTAAAACATTATTGCACTAAGTTTTCAATACTAATTAGTTTCTCCAGCATCTTTAACGCTCAACAGACAACAGCAGCAAGGGATGGATTCTCTTTCAGTATAGTGGTTGTCTCATTAGTAGGTAAAGTAAATGTTGGCTCTACAAAGCCTTTGTTAGATTAGTTATAATTTATATCCACTGTTACATTCACAATCCCACTGAAGATCTACATCTAGAAGATTTGTATGTTCTTTATTTTTTTAAAGAAAGGGCTGAGTACTTTCTTAAAACACCTGGGCATTGTAGTTTTCAGCAAATCCTACTCAACAGGAGCAAATAGTGCATTTATTGGAGGCTACATCCAGCTGTTAGTGAGTATTTACAGTCACAGAATGGTGGATGTGGCATCGACTCGCTGTAACCTTCAGGGCTCCTTTTCATGTGAAATGAAGGAACAAGTCAATCAGAAAATGTTTTTCTAATTGTTTTGGGGGTTTTTATGACAATATTGACCTTAACTTTTAGTGGGATCAATTTATAAACTTCATATAATAACAAACTCCCAGTTAAGAGTTTAAGAGTTATATTGCCTTTGGGAAAAAAATAACTCTCTTTCCTTTACTAAAGGGGAAGTATTGACCCGACTTCAAACCCAAAAATCCTTTTGAAGGCAGCATTTTATGGGAGGAAATTGTATCTTCCCATTGGGAGAGTTTAATGTTGCTGTAACTGCAGTCACATGACAGTAGCTATAGGCTATTTTAAATTGTGCTGCCATCAAGGTATGCAGAAAAAAGGAAGCCGCCCCCTCTGCTTTTATAAAGACGCTGCACATTCGATCGCTTAAAAGAACAAAATGGACGATGACACACTGTGATGTCCCCTGGTTCCCATAAATGTCAGAGGCTGTCATGTGTCAGAGCGACTTTGGTGTTGGACAGACACCCAGTTGTGGCCTTGAGACTTGAATTACAGAGCACACGGGTCCCACAGGAGCGACAGCGAGTGGGCTGCTCCACTCTGATTGTGTTTGACTTGTTTAAAGCCTCTGATTGTCAGGGAACATGTACTGTGCCTCCTCGCTGAATGCCCGACATCTTATCGATTCAAGGAGAAAGGACTTGAAATGCCTTCCACCGCATCCGATATCGGCTATTTAATATCTACGTGTAACGAAACCTTTCTGGTGGTTTAATGAATCTGTGTGTCGTTCTGTTCGCAGCGTCGTGGCAGAACTGTATGTTGGCATGTGTGTGTGTGTGTGTGTGTGTGTGTGTGTGCAGCCTAGATTCTCCTCCAGCACGCAGTGTATTTATAGAACAACCCCCTCAAATCCCAACCATAGCTAAGTTGCCTGCACAGACACACACACACACACACACACACACACACACACACACAGTATATATGCTTCCCAATGTGACAGCATAGAGCACTATGTTTTTCTTCTTTTACTGGTTTTATTTAATTGTTATACTCATTTGAAAACTGACCTGTTTTTTTCAGGGAAATATGTTCGCCATTACCATGGATATTAAAAACTGTAAAATGGCTGCAAAGGAATTGCAGTAATGGATTTTTGATTTATGATCTTTAATACCGCGTTTCATTCGACGAATGCGAAAACACAAATCGCGTCCCAGTGTAATTGTTGAGATACCTATTTTATATAGCAGAAAAAGATATTCCTGGGCAGATTTTTTTAAATCTTACAATGAATTGCTTCAAATTGTGCAATAAAACGAGAAATAAATTAAATATAAACTCTATATAAAGCCGGTTCAGACAGGAAGTAGTGCAAACACAGAATGCAAAATGTCTCATGATTGCACACACAGAGACATTTTTCACCTGTCACATACTGGGATATTTAATACATTAAATGTATATTTGGGTCCCGTCTTTCTTTTTTCCATTTCCATCCTTCACACACACGCACACGCACACACACACACACACACTTTTCTTATCAGTCGCACCGAGCTCATTGCAGAGCCCCGGGGGCGATAAGCCCGAGCGTGAACGGTGTGTGAGAAACCCCCACCGCTCTCCTCCTGAGCTCCTTACATAACACATAACCACCCAGTCCTCCAGGGGTTGCCAGCAACACACCGCGTGTGTGTGTGTGTGTGTGTGTGTGTGTGTGTGTGTGTGTGTGTGTTTGTCTGTGTACATACATGCATGCAGCACTCCACACCTTTTGTGAAATCCATAGCACTTGAAGTGGGAAGAGATAACTGCACACTGCAAAGCTCAACACAATGCAGCCCATGTTTTATTCACATGAACGCATGATGGGGCTTCACTGACGGAGCACTTCTCATCTCATGCTCAATCACAGCGGCACGTATCTGCAACTGTCGAACACTCACGTCGTTATTTTTTCCATCACGCAACCTTTTGACAGACATTTCGTGCGCACATCCTGGGAGTCGTTATTCTACGAGGGATGTAACATCATACACCATCAACTATGAAACTACACACACACAATCACTTTAAAAGTCAGCGGATGACCGCAGACGGCGTTCTCCGAGCCGGATATATTCGACCATATAAGCGCCGCACGTGTGTATTTTTAGCTCCGATAATGAATGCAGGCTTGTCACCGAAATAAAATGAGATTTTAATATTCTCGATGGAAAGTCGTCTGTTGTTTGGCCTTCCTCATTACTTCCAGGTATTGGATCCAAATGCTGCAAGGGGAAGGGTGATCCGCCCTCTGCCGTGACTCATTTAAATGCTAAGGATGCTTTTCTTCCTTCCCCCCTTTTAATTTTTTTTCCTCTCGTCTCAATTTTTCCACCCTTTTTTTTCTTCATTTTACCGTCTCATTATTACTCCTCCCGTCTGCTTCCTCTCCCTCTTTTTTCACCTCCAATTTTAATGCTGTTTTGCCACCTCTCCCCTCAAGCTGCTGCATCTCGTCCTCTTGTGCTCGGGCCCCATCCCCCCCGATGCCAGTCTGAATAAACACCTCCGTCTCTTTCACCTGACACGTTTGCCTTCCGCAGGATGCCATCCGCGGGGACTTCAAGTCGCGAACAGCAGCCTGGAAATAAACCTCTACTGTACTTTTTTGTATGCGAAGTGATGAAGTTGTACTTGACAACACTTGTGCGTGTGTATAATGAAGCACGCTGATGAAGCACGCTCTCAAGGCGGTGTGCAAACTCCATTCCCGTCAAAACCAATTCCCCTTCAAATCGGAGGTCGACTTAAGGCCAAGTCAAAGTTTGACTGTAGCTCTGGGAAGGAACAGACTTTAAGTGTCCTTTGCTGTCAGCGTCACCCGGTACAGCAGCAGACTTTTCTTTAAAAAGTCGAAATGCATTCATCCGGCTCAGACGTAATCGTGGCAGCTCAGCAATTATTCAAGTTTCACCAGCATTCACAGTGCCTCGGAAAGGAAATCGTCCTTTTTTGTGTCAGATGTGAAACCTTCTACGAACGAGACGGATGGAGAGGCGGCGTAATCCGACGTTGTCTGCGGGCCAGAGGGCGCGTGGGAGCGTGGCGAGTTTAGAGGAGCAGGCGCTGACTCCAGGCTTCATAGATAAAATGTTGTTTTTTTTAGCAATCTAGACCAGTACGGTGTGTACTCTACCAGAGTTGTAGGTTACCTGCCTGAAAGTGGGGCATTACAACAGACTCTGGGCCAGTGGGAAACAGGATGCTGCACTACTAGAACACTGCTGCCTCCAGAGCAGTCGGCCAATCCGGTGCCGGTTCAGACATGAGGTCATCAGGTAGTTGGGCTCTGTGCCCATCAATCATGTGATCAGGGGAAAGACAAAAAGAGGGAAAATGTTAGTGTTCAATTTGAGATAGTTAATCTACATGTCAAGTTCTTTTTTTACACTCACACACAACGGCAAATCAAAGCGTGACCTTCAGTCGGTGCAGGACGGTCCGACTGACGCTGCTCCGTGACAGCAGGTGATTTATATGGTTTGTTAATAGTCTGTGGTGACGCCCAGAGGAGTCGTGTGGCATGACAAAACTAAAAAAAAAAAAAAAAGCAAGGTGACTAAATAGGATTTCATAGAAAAAAAGAAAAAAAACTCATCTGCTTTCTGCAAGTCCAGAAAATGGCCAACGGTCAGTAATTAACTAGGATAGAAGTGAAATAACCGATCTCTCTCCCTCTCCCTGCCTGCAGACACTAAATGCTTGTTAATGGGAAAAATCAACCTCTGACCGTTTATGGAAGTAAACTATTAGTAGGACATGCTAATGTTTCTAGTTCACGTTGGAGGAAAGAAACACACTTTTTAATCCATTCTTATTTTTTTGAAAAGGTAATAAAATTAAAATAAATCACCCTCCACTCTAACAATGGCTGGTTAGGAATTTTAATTAATTTTGATTAAGTAGTAGGACATGCTAATGTTTCCAGCTCACGTTGGAGGAAAGAAACACACTTTTTAATCATTCTTATATTTTTGAAAAGGTAAAAAAAAAAATCACCCTCCACTCTAACAATGGCTGGTTAAGAATTGATATTAATTTTGATTAAGTAGTAGGACATGCTAATGTTTCCAGTTCACGTTGGAGAAAAGAAACACACTTTTTAATCCATTCTTATTTTTTTGATTTTTGAGGTACACAAATAAAAATAAATCACCCTCCACTCTAACAATGTCAGGTCAGGGATTTTAATAAATGTTGCTACATATATTTTTTTTCTGAAAAGGAATGTATCAGTCCTTTCTAAACGTATTGACCATTCCCTGAATACATCTCTGGTGCGTCTACATCCTGCTCTTCGGTGACTCGGTGACTCGCTATGCGACGGGCTGCCTCTGCGTCGGCCGCTGCCCACATCAGATAAAACACTTAAACAATTACTGTCTTATCGGCTGCGGTGGGAGAAGAGCTCGTGGCCTCATTACGACCAGATTAGAGCAAGAAACAGAGCTCGGTCGCACTCATTCTTCACTCCTCATCGTCAGTCCGCCGGGGCCCTTAGGTGACACTAACCGTATTACGGTCCTCACAGAGACGGACGTGAGGAGAGTGTAACGTAACCGGCGGCGACTCGCCGGTCCTTTCTCCCATTATACGTCTCACTTTCCTTTTATTGCTGGACCAAATTACCAATGTGGCGCCTGCATCTTCAGGGATTGCGGTGCAGGAAAACAACGACAACAATGACAGCAGTAAAAATGAAATAAATACTATTTAACGTTATTTAATGTAGGACATTTTGTCGTGTAATCACATTTATGGGTGAAGCATTTCCCAAAAGCACTTTTCAATGAGGATATCAAAAATAAAACATCACACCTCTATATTTTTTAAGTTATAAACTGACTAAATGTAAACGTTACATGCACTTTAACTCGTAATAATCCGTCAAAAACAACATTCATGAGTTAAATGTGTTCGAGTTTAGCTAAAAATAAAAGAAGCCCCACATAAATGGAAGTAGCCAAATTCATCTCAAGCTGCGACCGCATGCCTGCACGCGTTGGCACAGAAGCAGTCGCGCCACCTTTTATCATCGTCCTCTCGTCGCCACACACCCTCGTTCTGTAAATGAGCACAAACACACACTCACACACTCACACACTGAACTCCGTGCCAAACGACAGCCTCCTCGGGCGGAGAAACTGTGGCCGCCAAAGGACGGGGAAAGTGAGCCGGAGAGCTGCCGGTCACAGCTGTAGTTCTTCAATAAACTTCTTTAATAAAGTCGCCCGTCGACCTCTCGGCGTCTTCCTCTGCGATCACCTTCAGCATCGAAGACGTTTAACAACGAGCGGGATTTCAATCATTGTCAATCCTGTTACATTTGGGGTCAATTTGCCCCCATTCAATGTTTAACACCTCTAAAATAATTATTGGCATAATATTTTTTGCTTCATATTTCATGACTTTTCCTAATTTATTGGGGACAACTAGAAAAACCTAAAATTCACATGATGATATGTTTTCACTGTCCTGTACACAACTTGTACCCATCGGTGTTCTTTGGGGTCAATTTGACCCCAGGCTGTTTTTCACTGTGTAAAACATATAATAAATATCAACTTTTTAATTTATTTAAAAGGGCTATTCAGGTAGTCAACAAACAAACATAAAGTACCTGACACTTAAACTTGGGAAACAATATTAATTCTAATAATTATCTGGAGGTTTTAAATACACGGGTAAAAGATGTTAGTACATTTGAAGGTAACAGGAGGGTTAGGCTATAAAGTATTTATACAAAGGGAGAAATTCAGGGATTACTTCATGAATTGTAGTATTAAAACACCTTTATAAAGCACATGTTAACACAGTCCCTTATAACATTTACTGCATATCTAAATCTTTATATGTAGAAATAAACGCATGAATAAATTGTCTTTTTAATCATTTAGTAACACTTTAATGATAATAATCGATTGAATTAGAATAGCGCTTTTATAGTTACTCAAAGAGACTCTACCTGTTAGGCTCATACCCCGTAGACACAGCCAGGGGGAGCAATTCAGATTTAAGTGTTTTGCTCAAGGACACATCGCCCAGGGCGGGGATTGAACCGCCAACCCTCTGATTGGATGATGGACTTGCCACCCACTGACCTACAGTCACCCCTAGTTTGCCAGTTAAACTTCTAACTTTGCATATTCATAGTTTCGCATATATAATTTAAATTATTTCCAACAGGGTACTTATCATATATATCAGACATAAAATATTTGTTCCAAGCTGAATATTTTATTTTATGTTTTGTTATTTATCTGGAGGGAATCTTTAACGATAATAAACATTCTAAATTGTCTCTCATCTGAGATGGCTGTACGTATGAGCCGTCATATAAACCGATAACTATATTCCTGGGATGTGATGCGTCCGCCAGGCTGGTCTTCGTAATAAAAGCCGTTTGGTGGATTGTTCCCTGTTGTGCCGTCGCTTCCTGTAGATAACAGAGGAGACGGCTGTCAGTGTTGACATTAATTACCCAGTTGGTTCTCCGTACCACTGAGCTGCGGTGAAATATTTCACGAGTTGTGCCCATCTCACACTGAATGTGTACATCAACATTGTTTTTTCAAATGTGAAAGCTGTCATAAACTGGGTTGACGCTTAATCAGCAACAGCTGCGTGACGATATCGTGGACGATTGAAAAAGCATCGGGACTTTAGACTAAAACAATAATTGCAATAGAAACGCGCACGATAAAAAAATTGGGAAATATTACAGCTGTGTGAAGTGAAAAAGAGAAAGAATAAGTAGGAGATGGAGCTGATTCCAGCATCCTGCCCTCACATCTCCTGGCGCTTCCCTTTTTGTCTCCGTCCCTCTCTTTCATGTGCAGAAAATGTAAAAAGACACTCAGAAATTCAACAATAGCGTTTAAAAGAATGATGAAATCTTCACGCTGCCTTTGTTCTGTGTCACACACACACACACACACACACTCACACACACACACAATGCGCCTCTCTCCTCCGCTATTTCTCACTTTGTCATTTGTTATTTTTCTGGCCCATTCTTCCACTCACTGCCTGCATTTCTTGTTTTTCCCTCCCTCTCTCTCTCTCTCTCTCTCTCTCTATCTCTCTCTCTCTTCCTCCGCAGGGCAGGGAGAGCTGTTTGTGTCACATGCATCTAGTGAACTCCATCTGAGCGTGCTATTACTTTTCTGCCGGCGTTTTTTCCTCCTCTTCCCTCAGCACCGGAGTTACATTTGTCTGAATGTGCTCTGACGGTTGTTGTTGTTGTTGTTGTTGTTGTTGTTGTTGTTGACAGGCCTGGCGGCATTATTGTTTATCTAATCAACAACCAGCCAGCTTCTGCATTGCTGTAAATTGGTGTTGTCCTCATTGTAATCTCCCAGGTTATGTTGATGTTGTGTACCACGGGCCTGGCGCTGATACCATGGGTATCACCACTGGGAGGAAATGAAATATGAATTCACCTCTGGCTGAAAAGAGGAAGTGATTTACACTAAACGAGGGATGATGTATTAGTCGGTCCAACCACTGAAATATCTCCACAACTGTTGAACAGATTGTTGTTGATCTGGACTTGTCCTGTAGCACCACCAGCTATCGATACTCGGCCTACGTGACAGATGAATTAGACATTTAAAATCCGATATTTGACCTCATTTAATAACGTAAACTCCATTTTAGTTGTGTTTTTCTTTTTTTTTCTGGAATTTTTTTTGAAACCCTCTCCATTAATCTATTTTGCTGTTATTTAAAAAAAATATTTTTTATTGTGAATTAAAAAAAAGAAGTTTCGCAGGCCCTAGCACCCTATGTGGCCCGTCAGTTGAGTATCATTGATGTTGACCCAAAGTTTTGTTGAGATTTATTGATTATGAACTTCTACATCTACGGAAGAAAAAACAATTCTTTGCCAAGCAGCGTATTTGGGTGTTATTAACAGTTTATTAACGGAAAACGAAAAACGATACCAAAGGATGAGAAACATCTTTACACCCACAGACTTTGCATAATCTGCTAAACATGATGTAATGTTCTCCTTTCTGCTCCTCTCTCCTCTTTCTGTGCAGACCATGCTGACTGCCATCTCGATGAGTGCCATTGCTACCAATGGAGTCGTGCCAGGTGGGTGAGCAGACGCTGGCACCGCAAAGTCATCACTGTTTGAGTCCGTCCGCTTCTAAAAATTTCTCTTCTCGCTGATTGCTTCTGGCACGTTGCGCCTGGCGCAGCTTGAGATCCCCCGAAACATTAAAAGCTTTAGTCTGGGGGTCTCGTGCACTTTCACTTGTTTGCCACACGACGAAGCATACACAAAATAAAACGTCAGCCAAAATGCTTGAAACTGAAAGTATGTGTTTGTATCTGCGTGCAGACACATTATGAGGGACGACTACAGTGTGTGATGTGGGTTTCCATGGTAATGACGGCCTGCGTCTTACCAGTCGGAGTGAATGCGGCAGGGTTCAGAGCAAATTACAGGCTTGTGGTAAAGTGTGGAACGGTACGCCAATTATAACTGTCTCTGTTATAAATGGTACCAGCCTCCACGCTGCTGCAAAGTGCTGATTAATCTATTTCTTTGTGCTCGGTTTATTTATTTGCACACTGTTCGGAAATAGAAGCGCCGTGTTAACGCAATAATACAAAATGATTAGTCCCTGAAATAACATAACTAAAGTTGTGTCTATTTGAAAGCAATTTAAGTGAAGCAAAGCTTTTCAATTATATGAAAACGAAGTCTTTAATACATATAATCAATTCCTGGTGTGACCGTCAATTAATAACATTCAAAATTAAAAACATTAACTTGTTATAGGTTCACAAACTTGGCAACTTCCTACTTTTCTTTGGGTTGAATACGGCTGGGAGACACACAATCAACTCATAATTAAGGTCCCGTGTATTGGCTTTCGTCATTGTTTTCTTGACTTTGTGTGACAAAATGTAACAAATACATACATAGATGTTAATGTGCGCTGTTATTTGTTGAAATAGTGGTATCGGATACCCGATCCAGCTATTTGTGTCCGATATTCATTATCAGTATCGGTGCATCTCTCTTCACGGTATTTAAATTTATTTATTTTTGTGTGTATTTTATTCAGTCAATCAAATACAATACAATACAATATTATTCTATATAATATACAAAAGAGAAAAAGAACAAACAAAATATATTTATATATACTACTACATACATCTTCCATATAAATCCGTTTTTAATCACATTTAGAACTCTCAAGAATTGTTTTATAAATAATTCCCTTGAAAACCAAAAAGGAGTTGATCATTATACATCCATTACAACATTATTCCATAATTGGACCCCTACAACAGAAATACATCTCCTTTTAATCCCTTTTTTAGCCTTTTGTACCGTGAACTTACAAACATCTCTCAAATCATATTTACACTCATGTTGAAAATAAACTTTGTACACAGTCTGGCAGTGACTTGCTTTAGCTCTATACATTGTCTGCATTATTTCATAAAACCAAACCATTAAATTTCATAACACGTGATCTGTAAAACAAACAAAGGGTTTGTGTGCTCATAGTAGCCGACATTATTTATGATGCGTATCGCACGTTTTTGTAACACAACTGTTGAATTTAAAAAGGTTTTATAGGTCGAACCCCACACTTCCACACAATAAGTTAGACATGTCAGTATAAGTGATAAATAAATTATATACAAAGCCGTAGTAGTTAGTACATCTCTACATTTATACAGTATTGCTATTTAATAGTGTACCTCCATACACACATTCCTGTAACATCGCTGTGTGTGTGTGTGTGTGTGTGTGTGTGTGTGTGTGTGTGTGTGTGTGTGTGTGTGTGTGTGTGTGTGTGTGTGCAGCTGGAGGCTCCTACTACATGATATCCCGTTCGCTGGGCCCGGAGTTTGGGGGAGCGGTGGGGATCTGTTTCTATCTGGGGACCACCTTCGCCGGAGCCATGTACATCCTGGGGGCCATCGAGCTCCTCCTGGTGAGAAACATCCTCCCTCTTATTCGCTTACATCACCAGGGAGCTGCTTTATCATTTTAATGGTTTCGGCGTTGCGTGTGCGTGCGTGTGCCAGCCACACGATATTTACAGTCACTTGAAAGTGTGTGTCGGAATACCTTCTTCACAAATGTTCAAATAAGGCATTGTAGATTAAAAAAAAAGGTGGTTTAAAGTTTCATGCTCTGTTTTATTATATGCACGACCATTACGGAGAAACTGTCGTTGCCAATGAGACTCTTGGATCTCTGGCTCTGCTCAACAATGCTCATTAAAAAAGAGAAAGGAGAGTCTAAGAAATAAGATAGTGTTAAAAGTTCAAGTTATATTTGAAGGCTTAAATATAAACATACACTAACGTTCAAAAGAGGAAAAAAACGTAGAAATGTCCTTTTTTTTAAAGAAAAGCGCAGTTTTTTTACATGAAGATAACCTTAAATGTATTAGAAATACACTCTATACATTGTTCTAGGTGGAAACGTCTGTTTTTTATTGAAATATCTACATCTATGTATATAGGCCCATCTCCAGTGTTTAATGGTACATTGTGTTTGCTCATCACCTTAGAAGACTAACGAAGGGTCAGAAAACTCCTGTGATATTATGGTAGCACAGCTGAAAACAGTAGAAACGTGACCTTCCTTTAAGCTGGAAGTTTGAAGAACAAAATTTACATTTCAAATAAAAATCATTATTTCTAATCATCTCAATGTCCTGATTATATTTTCTATTAATTTTTCAATTCCTTTGATAAATAAAAGCGGGAGTTTTCATGGAAAACACAAAATTGTCTGGCGTTTGAACGGTAGTGTAAATCAAAGTAATATAAAAGTAGAAAGTATCGCAAACCTCTGATTCATTCTGGATTCTGGTTAATAATCTCAATAACAGCCGTCACGTCAGCAGCAAAGACCACCGACCGGTGAGTGGGTTCATGTTGACGCGAGTAGAGGAGGCCCTCTTTTGTGCAGCCTACTTGAAACGACATCCATTCCAAGTCAACTCATGCACAGTGTTGCCACAGCGCAATTAATAAAAAGGGGAAATAACGGGATAGCTTGGCGAGGTTAGTGGAGGATGACCCCCTCCAATCAGCTTCTCCCTCCCGGCAGTAAACTCTGCAACATCCTACTTTGACAATTATGTCACGGTGATAACACTCACACCCGCCGCTCTCCAGAGAAAGGTGATGTCAATGAGCATCAAGTGATTGAATATGAACCCTTAGATTAAATTATGTTGCTAATGTATTAAAGAGATTTGTTTCTCCGGCCCCATATTGGAAATAGTTCAATGATGTGGGGCGAGGAGCCAAACGCCACCGGCAGCGAAGAGGCATCGCAAAAACAACCACTGATGAATATGGGAACGTTTTCTTTCTCTTTTACGAAAACAAAGTAAAATCATATTTATGTTTCTTTTTTTCAAAGGGTAAAGGCCTTTTGAGACTAAAGACCATTTTCGTTTTCCGTCCTACTTCTAAATCTGGCGTCCGACTGACATGTCTGTCTCCTTGGTGGCGGAGCAGTTGCAGCAGATGCCGTTTCTTAGAGCAATTAAGTAGAATTACGAGTTTGACCTTCACTTTCTTGTGGAGTTAGATGAGAAGATTAAGACCAATCTCATGTCCGTGCGCTCAATACGGACATGCTAACAGGCAGCAGCTTTAAACAATAAGACATTAAACAATAAATATCATTGATATTACGTGGTATTTATTGAGCCTGAGCTATCTGTTTCTTCCTGTTTGCTCTCTTAACGCTAAGCTAAGCTAACCAGTATGACTTAAAAGCAAAATGTCAGAGCATATCCTTCGACATGTGTCATGAAAATTACAGAAATATATGTTTAGGATATGTAGAACCAACACTTTGAGGCAAAATGTTCCAAAACATATTTGGTGACATCATTTAAACATCCACTGTATTTCAACCGCTGACACTTTAATAATTTAACATGAACATTTTTATTTTGGTGTTTCCTTATGGCCCTTCCTATCCAGATACATGGTTCATTTTTTATTCATTTGTATTTTTTATTATTATTATTATTATGCATTCTTACTTTAAAAAATACAAATAGAATGTATTATTATTATTATTATTATTATTATTATTATTAAAAGTTGTATTTCTGTAAAAATAAAATATATCAAGTATTAAAAAAAAATGATTTTAAAGAACCACTGACACAAAGACAGGATTAAGACTTCACCGTTTCCCCGTGTATTGTAAAGGTTTTCATCGATGTCTAATTTAATCCAGGAGGACTTTTTGAGATCACTCTACCCTTGACAGCAGAAAGCAGAGCAGCTGAATTGCCGCGGACAGGTGACACAAATTGGCAAAACATCAAATCCGTCTCTAAATCTCGTGCATCGCCGTCTTCCTCTCGTGCCTCTGAGATCACAGGAGCTCTCCTTCACTTTATTTTCCTCCTCAAAGCGCTTTGAAGCTATTTTTCTTCCTCAAGCTGAGTGTTCTTCAACGTGAATCCTGATTAGTTGACGAAATGCAGGGATCTTTCAACTCGATCTTCATTCCTCCTCCTCCTCCTCCTCCTCCTCCTCCTCCTCCTCCTCCTCCTCCTCCTCCTCCTCCTCCTCCTCCTCCTCTTCTGCCTTTTATTCAACACTATTTCCACTGCAGTCCCCCTCTGTTGGGTAATTATGCAAATACTGCATTAGCGAGCGATCAAGACACTGCTGGAGTAACAAGACAATTCCTTGAAGCAGCGCTCATCACTCTGGTCCGCTGTTATCAACCTACCGGAGTGTGTTTTTTTTAAAAACTTTTGTATTCTTCCATTATTCTCCTTGTGGATGCCTCTAATGGGTATGCAGAGTTTGATCATGCCCGGAGGTTAATTCTGTCTTCTGGGTCAACGCTGGCTTAGTTTCCATTGTAAAATAACAATCCCTGCAGAATTGTAAGGAGCGGATCTGGGAGAGGGCTGATTTGAATACGTTTCATCCTTCCACCCGAGCCGAGAAACACAAACTGATGCTGCTATTTTTAGGAAGCACGAAGAGTTCGCAGCGAAGCAGGAGACGTGTTTGCCTAGTGATAGCGCTGTTCTTAGCACCAGATCACTTTCCCCAGCCAAATAACCGAAAACAACCACCACTCCCTGCTTGTTCTTCTCAATTCCATTTCCTCTTTAAGGTGATTCAACTGTTTTGAGTGATTACTTGAGAGAAAAAAGCGATATTCCCATGGTTATCTAACAGCTTCTGCATGAATCATCTCGAGCCGACGACGGATACTGACGGGCTAATAAGGGGTTTATCGTTTTTATATATATGAAGGGACTATTCTTGGATTAACCCGTAGTAAAAGTGTAATAAAGGCAGTTTCATTTTTTATATTAATAGCCCGCTGGAGTTCTTTAATTAAGCCGAATTAAAATAGAAGAGCAGTTTCATGCTTGAAGCTTCAGTCGAGAGCTGTTAATGTGAGCACCACATGTTTTCACACTCTGCAGAGTTGTCCTTCTCACTTCTTCTCACGCTTTTACCACCTCCCTTATTGTGTTGCGTCTATTTTCTTTTTTTGGGTACCGGGCTGGAATTGATTAAATTCTGCAGTAAACAGTAAACTAGAGGAGCAGGCTTGTGGCCCGGCGTCTCCGAGTTTAAATCCCCAGGCAGGCTGGATGGAAAAAGTCCATGGAAAAAACCACGGTGATGCCCTTGAGCAGCAATAAGATTGTATGGAACTTTTATATGAGGATATTGCAGGTGTGATATCTCTGGATGTAAAACAATAATATCCCAACCTTCTGCTTCAGATCTACATATGTCCCAAGGCGGCCATCTTTCCCCTCGAGGGCCTGGAGGGCGCCGAGGCCGAGGCCGCCCTGCTGAACAACATGCGCGTGTACGGGACCCTCCTCCTGATCTCCATGGCGACGGTGGTGTTTGTGGGCGTGAAGTACGTCAACAAGCTGGCCCTCGTCTTCCTGGCCTGCGTCATCCTCTCCATCCTGGCCGTCTACATCGGCGTCATCATAACCGCCGTCGACGTTCCGGATTTCCCGTAAGCAGTGGCGACCGAGACCGTCCGTCGGAATACGAGCGTGTAGCCTCGAGAACGTAACCACGGCGACCACACCGGATGCTATACGTAGCCGTCTGTGTTGATTTAAAGGCTCTGACGTGAACAATGTATTTTTGTTTTGTAATAATAATAATAATATATTAATAAATAATAATAAATAATAAATAAATGATATTATTATAATAAATAATAATTTTATTATTATAATAAATAATAATTTGTTAGTTAGGTTGGAGCTGAACCTGCTACACACTCAAGTATATTTGTAAAGATGCTGATGAATCAACAGTTACATGTAAACTAGAAGTGGTGATGTCATAAGAGGAATGGTGCTTAATGGGAGGTACGTTCCTTCCCGGTGGTTGCAGCAGGGACTACAACCAGCAGGACATCCAGAGTAAAAGACTACAATTCCCACTCAGCAGTGCAGGCGGGCCAAGGCTGCTGCACAGCTGAAAGGGATGAGGCTGATGAGCCTCAGGGAGCTCAGGAGAGTTAGGATATTATGTTTGTTTGTGTACAGTTGGTGTAGTTTACCTTTTTTTTGTTGGTTAGGAAGAATCTAATTACAAAAACTTTGAGTTAAAACCCTCGCCTGTCGTCTTGGTTTGTGTACCCACGCCTCTCCTCACGATCCCGTCCTCTCAAGACATCACAACGTCTACTTTTCAACCCACTTCAACACATTTCTGCTCCGACTCTCCGGACCTGGTTTGACCTGCAAAAATCACAAAATCAGGGCTTCCTGATAAGAATAGTGATGTTTGAGGCTAAACTTTGAAATTGAAAGCAAATGACATTCTTTCACTTTTATGTGTTGCTATCTAAATGCTTTTAGTTACTTGTTTCTTCCGAGCTGTTGTTTCAAAAGTGACCACATTAATCAAATTGAAAGGAATAAGATTAAATATGGCATTTTGTAATTTAATGTATTATTATAGTTATTATAATTATTATAATCATACTAATTATTCTTGCCTTTATTATTTATTGTTCTAATCATTGCTTTTGTTGCTACATTAATTAAATTGAAAGGAATAAGAATAAATCTGGCATTTTGTAATTTAATGTATTATTATTGTTATTATAATTATTATAATCATACTGATTATTCTTGCCTTTATTATTTATTATTTTAATGATTGCTTTTCTTGCTATTTTTATTACGGGTTTTGTATTTTTATTTTCCTATTATTATTTTTGATTATTATTTTGATTATTCTATTATACAAAACATAACCACATTGTGTTGCTTCCCCTCTCTCCAGCGTGTGTCTGTTGGGTAACCGCACTTTGATTTCGAAGAACTTCGACGTGTGCGCCAAGACCATCGAGTCGGCCAACGGGACGGTCACCACGCAGATGTGGCGCATGTTCTGCGACTCGCCTTTCCTCAACGCTACCTGCGATAAGTACTTCACCGCCAACAACGTGACCCAGATACAGGGCATCCCGGGGCTGACCAGTGGAATCCTGGCAGGTTAGTTTGGATCTGCCTGTGTGAAATCTGTACACAGTGAACACACAAATACAGAAATCCATTGTGTCTTTCCGTCTTTTGTCTTGGTATGTTGATGCTGAGTTACGAATAATTAACTAGTGGCGTTGCGTTCTCTCCTCGAAGGAAAAAGTCTCTACATCTTCCACCTAAAAACAAATAACACGTCTTTTCTGACGACGCCTTGAATAGAAACAGATTAGCGCTTCAGTGGCGCTTGAATGGCACTTATAGCATTTTGGTTGTTTGGCTTTCTTGAAGAAACAATACTTGAATCTTGTTGTTCTGAGTTTGTACTCATGGTTGAATGCATTTTGGATAAAAGCGTCAGCTAAAGGATTTTTTGAGTTTTGATAAACTGAATTCTCGTGCAAAAGACGTCTTAAAGCAGGTTATAGCTGAGAGCTTTGTATTTCTGGCAGATTTTTGGTAACACTTTATAACGTCACACTATTTCGCATTAGTTAAGTATGAGTAAACACTTAATTCATCATTTATACAGCGTTGTTCCAACATTAACACTCATCAGTATGCAATTCATTAACAGTTATAAATGTTTTATTCTTGATTAATAAGCTTGAATATTGTATTCCACATTTGTAAATTACTTGACATATGTTACCAACCCATTATCAAGGATTCATAGATGAGTAACGAGATCATTAAAGTGGGGTGACTGTGGGACGGTGGGTAGCAGGTCCGTCTTTCAGTCAAGGGGTTGAAGGTTCAATCCCCGCCTTAGGCGATGTTTCCTTGAGCAAAACACTTAACCCTCAATTTCTATATGAATGAAACATATAAAGTGTCTTTGAGTAACTTTAAAAGCACTATATAAATTAAATGGATTATTATCATTATCATTAAAGTGTTAGTAAATGATTAAAAAGACGATTTTAATGTCAATTATTCATGCATTTATTTCTACATATAATGATTTAGATATACACTAATGGTTAGGGACTATGTCAACATGTGCATTATAAATGTGTTTTAATACTACAAATCATGATTCATTTAGGTAATTACTAGTCGATAGTTGAGAATTTTGTGTGACCTCATCTAAAGTGAGGACTATCTTTGCCTTACATTTATAAACTAGAATGGGCACTCAGTAGAGCGCATACCTTCGCATATCACAAGATTGAATTATGAACAATTTGGCACTAGTTTCACGCAAATCGGATGCCAATTAACCGAGATATCGCAAATTTACGTTTTTCACCTTTTCGTGACCTTGACCTTGACCTTTGACCCAATCACTCCCAAAAACTAATCGATTGTACCTTGGGTCATGACCAATCATCCCGCCAAGTTTCACAAAGAACTGCGGTCAACTTAGACAGCTTTCAGCTGCCTTCAAAGAATAAACAACCATTAAGGATTAATTAAATCACTAAGAAAGCCTATCTCTGATAAATAATAGATTTAATTAGCATGCTAGATTGGATTAGTATAGATTTGTCAATGTCTGTTATAGAGAAAGAAGATATAGAGTCTGAAAGCCTTTCCGGTAAATGTGGGAAATGATAAAATGAGGGACCCTGAATGCAGCAGCGCTTACACGTGTCAGCCCCCGGCGACCGGGAACCCGAGGCTGGGAACGCCCCGAGCTTCACCTCGTGTCTCCGTTCGCCATCACGGGGCGAACAGGAAGCCCGCGTTGAGGAGCCACGTTGGAAAATCGGAGCCCGGTTAATATGTCTATAAAAAATGGACAAAAAGGCCTTTGATGTCAGTTAGTCGGAGACTTCTACAACCAACTCGCTTCGCCTAAATATTTCTTTAAAAGACGCTTTATGACTTCAATGTAAGGCTCTTAAATGTCACCGTTCAAGCGCTACATCAGGTTCAGGTGGGAGACAACCTATTAGGACTAACTCCTCTTCTTGCTCCTTCCTCTCTCCTCCTCCTCCCTCCTCCTACCTCTTCCCTCCGCG
The DNA here is from genome assembly GCA_036178185.1 of Liparis tanakae. Lineage (NCBI taxonomy): Eukaryota > Metazoa > Chordata > Actinopteri > Perciformes > Liparidae > Liparis > Liparis tanakae. The sequence goes on along the minus strand of CM070109.1, from coordinate 5,304,896 downwards.
GGTTCCTCCCTCCTCCTCCTCATTCATCTCTCCTCCTCCTCCTCCTCATTCATCGCTCCTCCTCCTCCTTCTCCTCCTCCTTCACACACACTTCACCATGCACTTTAACTTAAACACACGTCACATTTAACATACACTTTAACTTAAACACACGTCACATGTAACATACACTTTAACTTAAACACACGTCACATGTAACATACACTTTAACTTAAACACACGTCACTAGAAACATACACTTAGACACTTTTAACGTTATTTGTTGTCCGAGCACTTTATCTTTATCTTTATCTTATCTTATGCTTAAGTTTATACACACATTGCACCGTTACTGCCGCGTTGATGGTTGTTTGTCATCTCTAATGTTGCACCCTCCGCCAAAAGAAATCCTCATTTGTGTAAACATTCCTGGCAATAAACGGTTTCTGATTCTGTTTCTGATTGAATTTGAGCCTCAGCCTTTTGGAGCTTAGTGTTACTTAAAATCCCTCCAAAATAACCCCATGAATGCATTGTGTTGTGGTTTATTGTAAAAAACAAATATACAGCTTCAAATGAACTATGTAAAAGTAGAAATAGCTGAGAACTGCAAAGCTGAAGTCGTCCAGGTGGGGTTATTTCCTCTGGACTAAACGCTTCTCTCCGTCCCGCTCCGTCCAGAGAACATGTTTGGGACCTACTATGAGAAAGGGGATCTGATCGCCAGAAAGAACATGGAGTCGCTGGAGGACCCGGACGACCCTCTGACCAACGCTAACCGCTACGTGTTGGCCGACATCGCCAGCTTCTTCACGTTGCTGGTCGGCATCTACTTCCCTTCTGTGACAGGTGAACATCTGGATTATTGATACTGTGCTCCTCCCCTTGTTTGTTTGTGAATCTCTGTGACCGTGTGTTTGCTTCTCGATTATCTACTCAGGGATCATGGCTGGCTCCAACCGCTCCGGAGATCTGCGTGACGCACAGAAGTCCATCCCCATCGGAACCATCGCAGCCATCACCACCACCTCCTTCGTCTGTATCCTCTCACTACTGCCCCCTGCAGGATAGAAAGGGGCACTGCACAGAGCAATTTTGTCAAAAAAATTAAATGTCGACCCAATTTTGATATTTAAGAGTATGCCCTTTATCTAATATGTATATTACAAGTCAAATGTAGTCCCCTGGATTTTTAATGGTACACAAATCCTAATTACTACCTTGTTTAGATAATATTTAATAATATTTAGTGTACAAAATTTAGCATCTAAGTGCAAAAAGTTCAGATTTATAGAATATGTACAAAATGCATACAAATTTAATCTGGAGAAAAAAAACATAAGAAATATAAATATACTAGATAAATACAGTATGGGCAATATAAAACATGTGCCGCAGTCACAGTAGGAATACTAGACATCTAAAAGTACGGGAGGTATTCAGCCAGATAGCCACTCAAATAGTGTTTTAAGCTCAGGGATGATGCGTCAGACACCACTGGGCCGATGTTGACAGGACTTGAAGTGGTGATGCTCGATGGTTGCTTTAGTCTGCTGCAACAAAAACACACTGATTGGCCTGCAGGGAGCACCATAATTAAAGGTCAACATGTTTGAACTGTGAAAGGTCATCACTGCTACAATACCAGTCTGATTTTGACTGGGGGTATTGCATCGTTTTTTCTGGAGTATGCTCGTATCGCTCCTGGGAGATGACGTTGACTCAAATCACGGTGGCATTGCTACTGAATCAGTCCAATATGAGCAAATACATCGGAGTTCTCCAACACATTCATGTTTTATCGAATATTAAATATCCTGTTATAGTATTAAGCAGATGTAAAAGATGCTGGGCACAGAAATGTAAAACTAAAGATTACTGGGCATAAAGAAGGGGAGTGTGCAACATCCTTTGGCTGCACTTCAACAAACAGGCCTCTAACTCCTGAATGTCTTCCATGTGTCTGGGAGTAATCAGCTTGGAGTCTCTACAAATTTGATTAGAACGTCTAATCGAATCAGCGGGCTGCCCGTGCAATCACAAGTTAATAAAGCAGGAGGCTATTAGTTTCAATGTCATTGATCTCTGAGATATTATCCTAAACTAAATCGATCGATGCCCTTTTCCTTAGCAAACGCAGTTCATTGGTTTATCAGATGATTAAGTGCATCTTCAAAGGGAAAGGTTGATGATGTAATCAAATCCCATCCATCGCTAAACCGGTTACATCGGAGGAATATTGATGACGCATGTCTATGAAATATTTTAACTTTTCCTGATCCATAACTGCTCAGATATGTCCAGTGTGATTCTGTTTGGCGCCTGCATTGAGGGCGTGGTCCTCCGGGACAAGTAAGTCACTGAGAGAAACAACCCTGATTATTATTTCCACAGTATGCTTGTTGTTAATAAAGAGTTTTTTAAATGCGGAAACATCCTTTCCCCGTTTTAAGGTTCGGAGAGGGAGTCCACGGGAATTTGGTGATCGGCACGCTGGCTTGGCCGTCACCGTGGGTGATCGTGATCGGCTCCTTCTTCTCCACCTGCGGGGCGGGGCTGCAGAGTCTGACGGGAGCTCCTCGTCTCATGCAGGCCATCGCCAAGGACGGCATCGTGCCCGCCCTCCGGGTCAGTCCGTCTTCCTTCCCCCCCCGCCTCACGTCGACCTGCCGGCACTCCGAGCAGACGGTGAACGCGCCTCCGTTTTTTTTCCTCGCAGATCTTCGGCCACGCGAAGGCCAACGGAGAACCCACGTGGTCCCTGCTGCTGACGGCGTGCATCTGTGAGATCGGCATCCTCATCGCCTCCCTGGACGCGGTGGCTCCCATCCTCTCCATGTGAGAACCCAACTCGCTCATTAAAGCCCCACTATGTACTTTTCCCCTTGTAGCGCCCCCTTCAGGTATTTAACGTTTACTTCAGTGTCGTAAATACCCAGTTACGATAGATCAGGTGTCGTGAACCTCTGGCTCTGAGCCATATAGGGCTCTTCCGGTGACGCATATGGCTCTTTTGAGTTTGAGTTAAAAAAAAGAAATCTCTGCCCGCCCTCCTGTAACTTTCTCTCTCCTCCAGATTACAGCAGCAGTAATGTCAGGTCCCTTTCTTAAAGACGTCTTTGTTCTTTTATTAAACTAAACGTCTGTTATTGATCGTCTCCACAGCAGCGTGTCACTCTGTCTCTACGTCGCGTAGCGGAGCAAATAAAAAGTCCCCTGTGAGGTGGACTGGACTATGTGACGTTGGTAATCACTGACAGACAGCAGGTCCAAGTACCGGGCGGCTGCAAAAAGTTTCATAGTGGAGTTTTCCCCCCACAGACCCCGATGGCGGAGGCGCACATCGCCATATTAAAAGTCATTGTAGCGGCACCATTTTTTCAAGCTGTTATTTTAAGGTACAATTGTTACATAGTGTCGCTTTAACTGACGTGACGGACTTTTCGGAGCGCTGCTCCCGAAACGATGCAAATGCCACATTTTAGCGGCTCAGGATTGTGCTCATCACACAAAGGGCAGGACGCTGTTCTGCTTTATTAACGCGTATAAATAAATAAATACCCGTGAATGTCACACGACACACTTCTTGGATCGCAATAAGAGTGATGACGTCACAGGTTGCTGTGTTTTTACCTGAGTTTCTCTGTGTGTCCCGCAGGTTTTTCCTGATGTGCTACATGTTTGTGAACCTGGCCTGCGCTCTGCAGACGCTGCTGAGGACTCCAAACTGGAGACCCCGCTTCAAGTTCTACCACTGGTTTGTGGAGCGGCGACTCAGACCAGATAGCCAATGAATTATCGTGTTTTAAGTACTTTTTAAAAAAGATGTCTCTCTGGGCCTCTCATGCTACTGTCTGTGTCCGTCAACAGGGCTCTGTCCTTTTTGGGGATGAGCTTGTGTCTCACTCTCATGTTCATCTGCTCCTGGTACTACGCCATCATCGCCATGGTAATTGCCGGCTCCATCTACAAGTATATCGAGTTCGCAGGGTGAGTGGAGCACAACCCCGGGAGAGATTGGATTTGCTGTGTGTGTGTGTGTGTGTGTGTGTGTGTGTGTGTGTGTGTGTGTGTGTGTGTGTGTGTGTGTGTGTATTTGCTGTATTTTAATACTGTTCTGCTTGTAAATCAATGCGATAACAAAAACATTTTTGAGGGGTTTAAAGAGAAATTGGTGTTTTGGGTTTAAGTGCTTCTGTTTGTTTTGTCTCCTCTTCCTCATCCGTGCCGATGTCCTCGCAAAACACTTATTAGACTTGTAGGAAACATGTAAATACGATGTGTTATAATTATGGGTGGATTATGGGGTGAGGACCTTTCACCCCTCCTACAAAAAACCCCAGCCTCAAACGCTGGAGCCTAACATCATTAAATTATGTTTTGCAGGTAAAGATTAAAAAAAAGCTACACAGTAGGTCTTAGGGCGATAATTACTCTGCATCTCTTTGTAGTTGCGTTGCGTTTATTTCCAGGTGATGCAGACCTGTCAGGTTCAGAAAACAGCACCTGCATTTCAGTTTTAGTTCACGCTGGAGGTGGAGAGTGTCTCACAGGAGATCCACACTGAACCCACTAAACACAGGAAACCACAGAAAGCCTACGATTAAAATGGTGGCCTGTGCTCAGTAATCCACCGTGTCGTAGCGAGCGATGCGCTCTGTGTATTTAAGCTGTAATTCCCCGTGGTGAGCAACATCATGTTAACCTGACATTTACCAGCGAGGTCTTATCCCACCGCATCATCTCACTCGGAAGTCTATTTGTCTCCGTGTGCTCGACTGTGTCCCCCTCACTTATCATACTCGGAACAAAGCCGCTTAACTTTTCTTCACATTGTGATCGAGGGATATTGATCTGTGTCCCAGTGCGGAGAAAGAGTGGGGAGACGGGATCCGAGGCCTGTCTCTGAGCGCCGCCCGCTACGCCCTCATGCGGCTGGAAGAAGGTCCGCCGCACACCAAGAACTGGAGGTACGAAGCACACGGTCACACTTTGTGACGTAAAAATTAACAGGTGGTCTCCGTGTTCCTGGGATTCCCCTCATCGAAGCTGTGGATAATTAAGAAGTGTTTCTTGAACTCATCTTAACACCCTTTCACGCCGGTTCTCTCCTTCCGGACTAGGACTTGTACACTACCGTTCAAAAGTTTGGGGTCACTTAGAAAAAAGACAAAATACCTTTTTTTCCAATGAAAATTACATTAAATTAATCAGAAATACACTCTCTACATAGTTAATGTGGTAAATGACTATTCTCTGTTTTTTAATGAAATCTCTACAGAGGTGTATAGAGGCCCATCTCCAGTGTTCTAGTGGTACATTGTGTTATTGCCTTAGAAGACGAGCAGAGGGTTAGAACCCCCTTGAAACCCTTTTTATTTTTTATAACTTTTTATTTTGCATTTTCCACAAACAGATTATTCCTTGACATTGAAACCCTTTTATGTGAGCGCAGCTGAAAACAGTTGTGCTGGTGAGAGAAGCTCTAAAACTGGCCTTCCTTTGAGCGACAAGTTTGAAGAACCACATTAATATTTACAATGAAAATCATTATTTCTAACCTTGTCAATGTCTTGACTATATTTTGTATTAATCTTGTATTCATTTAATAAATAAAAGTGGGAGTTTTCATGGAAAACACAACATTTTCTCGGTGACCCCAAACTTTTGAACGTGTACATCTATTTGATTCTTCGTTGCTCCTCCTCCTCTGCTTCTCTTCCCCTCCACCTTGTTCTGGCTGGTGTTTTCACTTCCTCTCCCCTCCCTCCAGGCCCCAGTTGTTGACGCTCGTCAGCACGGACTCCGAGCAGAACGTGGAGCAGCCTCGCCTGCTCTCCCTGACCAACCAGCTGAAGGCGGGCAAAGGGCTGACCATCGTCGGCACCGCTCTGGAGGGAACCTTCCTGCTGAACCACGAACAAAGCCAGCGTGCCGAGCAGGTGGGGAACCTCACATTCATTCACGTCTTCAGATGGAAGTCACTTCAAAAGGTCGTTCTATAATATATCAAATGTAATCACAGACAAGGCGCCATGCCTCAAAGGTATGCCTGAAAATAGATGTGCAAAAATATATCTAACATGGATACCTGTGTTCAGTTTATGTGTGTAGTGCCACTTATTTAAATACACATTGAGTCTCTTGTTTTTATAGTTTTGAATCACAGGATTTTCCGTTGCGTCTTACCACTGGACCTGGAAATCTATTTAAACTCATGTCATACACAAATGTATGTACATACAGTAAATATATATATATATATATATACATTTATTTATATATATTTATATATATATATTTATAAATATACATATTTATATATATATATATACATTTATTTATATATATTTATATATATATATTTATATATACATATTTATATATATATATTTTTATATATATATATATATATACATATTTATATATACATATTTTTATATATATATATATATATATATTTATATATATACATATTTATAAATATATATATACACATATATATGTACATATATATATATATATATATATATATATATATATATATATATAAATAACCATACACTGTATATAAGAAGTTTATCTTATTATCATGACATGACTACGGTTTTTAAGCTTACATTTTGGTATTTTGGTCATCGCTAAATAGTTTTTGGGTCGTTGCCATCTTGAGTGTTTCCAACACGAGAGGGAGAAGCTAATTACAACTAAACTCTAAATAGGATTTATAAGCAACTTAATGTCATTATTATGGATGTATGGGTGTATATGAAAATACAGTCAATAGTTCTGAGTGTTCAATGTTTCTCGTGCAAAAGCAACCCTGCTAGCCTCATGCTAACGCTAAGCTAGCCTCCCCCTGTGCTCTGACTCTCGGTGACTCTGTGTTCCCGTCTTTCCTCTCCAGGCGCTGCGTAAAGTGATGGAGACCGAGAAGGTGAAGGGCTTCTGTCAGGTGACCGTGTCCTCCAACCTGCGCGACGCCACCTCCCACCTCCTCCAGGCCAGCGGGCTGGGAGGCCTGAAGCACAACGCCGTGCTGGTGTCCTGGCCACGCAACTGGAGGCAGGGAGACGAGCACCAGACCTGGAGGAACTTTGTTGGTGGGTCACTGGGAGAGCGGGTCAACCGATCGACCCCTCCGATGAAGTGTGTCTGAAGCATCTCAGAGAGAGCCCATCCTTACCCGCTCATCCGGCTGTTAGCCTCTCTGCTAGAGGGTGGCAGATGAAATGAAAATATCTCTCGTAAAAAGAATAGCCGGTCGATGTCAACGCCTCCCATTGAGGTCGAGTGCGGCCAATTAAAGCCCCACTATGTCGTTTTTCCCTTGTAGCACCCCCTTCAGGTATTTAACATGTACTTCAGTGTCTTAAATACCCAGTTACGATAGATCAGGTGTCGTGAACCTCTGGCTCTCGAGCCATATATGGCTCTTCCGGTGACGCATATGGCTCTTTTGAGTTTGAGTTTTAAAAATAAATAATCTCTGCCCGCCCTCCTGTAACTTTCTCTCTCCTCCAGATGACAGCAGAAGTAATGTCAGGTCCCTTTCTTAAAGACGTCTTTGTTCTTTTTAAACTAAACGTCTGTTATTGATCGTCTCCACAGCAGCGTGTCACTCTGTCGCTACGCGTCGCGTAGCGGAGCAAATAAAAAGTCCCCTGTGAGGTGGACTGGACTATGTGACGTTGGTCATCACTGACAGACAGCAGGTCCAAGTACCGGGCGGCTGCAAAATGTTACATAGTGGAGTTTTCCCCCCACAGACCCCCGATGGCAATGACAGAGGCGCAAATCGCCATATTAAAAGTCATTGTAGCGGCACAATTTTTTTCAAGCTATTATTTTAAGGTACAATTGTTACATAGTGTTGCTTTAACAGAAAACCATGGAACACTGAATCCAGCACGCGTAGACCATGTGAAGGGTGGTGGCGCCGCTCACACTCCGCCTCTCTGTGTGTGTCCGCTCTGCAGAGCTGGTCAGAGAGACCACCGCCGCCGACCTGGCTCTGCTCGTCCCCAAGAACATCGCCGCCTTCCCGTCCAACGGAGAGCGCTTCACCGAGGGCCACATCGACGTCTGGTGGATCGTCCACGACGGAGGCATGCTGATGCTGCTGCCCTTCCTTCTCCGACAGCACAAGGTAAACACAAGTGTTTGTGCAAGTAAACAAGCAAAGGAAGGGGTACATTCGTACAGACAATACAGACACTTTGTTAAAAAAGGTGCCACGCTTTATGTATGCCATGTCCTGGCATCCTGTCATAACACACCTGTTCAGTTTGCAGTTGTTTTCCTCTGAGATGCAGCTCAGAAATAGTTTCTGTAGTGTTTTGTGGAAAGGGTTCATGTTCTAACCGAGGATGCAAGATTTGCCAAATCAAATCCTATAAAACAAGATTTACTAATGATTTAAAAAAAATCATAAAGTAGTCAGAACAATGTGAACCGGGTTGTTTTCGCCGCTCAGGTGTGGAGGAAGTGCAAGATGCGCATCTTCACCGTGGCCCAGTTGGACGACAACAGCATCCAGATGAAGAAAGACCTGACCACGTTCCTCTATCACCTCCGTATCGACGCCATGGTGGAAGTCGTAGAAATGGTGAGTTGTGTCAAGACTGCACTGACCGTTTCACATGGATGTGAGCACCAGTGTCAGAAAAAAGCTCTGGTTAGGTAATCAAAGAACCCAGCGATGCCTCGGGTTCCTACGCTCATGGAAAACCTGGGAAGGGGATTTTTAAATGGTTATTTCCTGGAAAAGTCTTGGGAAAAGAAATTCCCAAAGTTTGGGAAAAGTCATGGAAATGTGTTTTATTCATATGTCCGTTTACGCTGAGTTTTAAATAATGAATATATTCTTTTAAAAGAATGACGCTCGAAATATAAGTCGGCATACGCTCTCATACTCGCAAACTATTGTCTCTCTTGTGTCAAATAACCCTCCTGTGACCTTTAGGGTCATTTGACCCCATTCTATGTTTAACGTCGGTGTTCTTTGGGGTCAATTTGACCCCAGGCTGTTTTTCACTGTGTCAAACATATAAGAAATATCAACTTATTTATATATTTAAAGGCCTATTTAGGTAGTCAACAAACAAATAAACATAAAGTACCTCACACTTAAACTTGGGAAACAATATTAATTCTAATAATTTTCTGGAGGTTTTAATTGTTGGGGTCAAATTTACACCCGAGGGTAAAATATGTTAGTAAATGTGAAGGTAACAGGAGGGTTAAGGATATACTTTATGTTTTGGAATTCTCATTTTTAGTTTGATTACTGCTACATTTCCTCACTTCTTCATGTATGCACCGAGATAAAACAATTTTTTTTTTAAATTGTGTAGTTTAAAATCATGGAAAGATCATAAGGAAATCCATTGGTCAACATGTGTATGAACCCTGAGGTGGAGGCCCTGGTGAGAGGTTCAGGGTTCAGGGTTCAGCGCGGGATAAATAGTGTCTGAAAACGTGAGCTTCGTTATCCCCACCCGAGCTCTTCACCCGACGACGACACGTCGGTGACGTCACCAGAGCAGCACTGACCCCTCCCTGTTCCTTCCTCTCAGCATGACAGCGACATTTCGGCCTACACCTACGAGAAGACCCTGGTGATGGAGCAGCGGTCGGAGATGCTGAAGCAGATCAACCTGTCCAAGAACGAGCGCGAGAGAGAGGTAGGGGAGCCGTCGCCTGGACGACGCACGCGTGACCTTGACGGCGTCTTGACCGATGTGCCAGATGAAGGATATTGATCTCAGTGGTCGACTATTATCAGCTCCTCCGATTGTGGAACTTTCTTTGCATAATCAGCACAACCTCAGCCCGACGTCTCCCCCCCCCCTCCTGTCTTCTCTAACAGATCCAGAGCATCACCGATTCGTCCCGCGGGTCGATCCGCCGCAAGAACCCGGCCGCCGTGACCACGCAGCTGAGCGTCACCGAGGACCCGCCGGCCGCCAGCAAGGAGGAGAAGCCCGAGGAAGAGGTAGAGCACGGGCGGAGGTGGAGAGCTCGTGTCGGGGATTTAACGCGGAACGAGCAAGAAGCGGAAACCAGGGAAACCGCGGGATTAATTGATTAATTAATCAAAATCTGGAAAACCAAGTTGTTTATTTGGTGTTTTAGAATTACTACAACTTTATATGAATCAAAGGGATAATTAGACATGTTTGGAGATGAAGTGAAGGCACATTCAGGCTTCGATTGTTCTTCTATTTGATCTGCAGGGTCATTTGAAGGTCATGTGACACAGAGTCGCTCCATCGGCCCGCGTGACCACAAAATAAAGTGTCGTGAAATGCTGACTGAGCAACGTCAGGCTCCTTAATCTCGCTTCTCTTCCCCTCCCTCTCTCAAACACCGTTTCTCTCTCTGTGACTTCGATGTGCTTTTTTTTACATTTCCACCGCGACTCTCCCCCCCCCCCCCCCTCCCCCCCGTGATGTACATGTGACTCTCCACGTGCGTCCCCCCCCCCCCCTCCTCTTCCTCTCGTCCCCATAGTCAAAGTCGGCCTCTTCCCCTGTGCCCCCCCCCGCCCAGGTCCAGCTCATCCACGACACCCCGACCCCGGCCAGCCCCGACGCCCCCGCCACCCTGCTGACCCCGACGGAGGGCGCCCAGAGCCCCGGGCAGCAGGTCCAGATGACCTGGACCGAGAAGTGCGACGGCGAGCCGGCCAAGCCCAAGCCGGCGGGCGCCACCACGCCGGAGGGCCTCAAGGACTTCTTCAACATGAAGCCGTGAGTGCTCTTTGAGCCTTCTGCCCGTCGTCACGGCGACGGTATAGGTCCGCCGAAAAACGGATCCGTACGTTTTTGAGCGGTTTGTTTCTGCAGAACTTGCAGAATAGCGACACTGACCACGTGATTCCCAGATGTGTAGTGACGCTTGTGTGTTTCTCTCCCTGCCGCGCCGCAGCGAGTGGGAGAACCTGTAAGTACACAAGTCCTCAAGCTCCGCCTCCATCCGCATCTCATCCCACGTGGACGCGATCTCGTTCCGCCTCGACCCGGCCGGTCGGTCGGCGCCGCGAGCTTCGGAGAGCGGCGCTTTCCACGAACCGGGCCTGACGCCGCCGCCTTGTCTCCCCCTCAGGAACCAGTTCAACGTGCGGCGCATGCACACGGCGCTCCGGCTGAACGAGGTCATCATCAAGAAGTCCTCCGAGGCCAAGCTGGTGCTGCTCAACATGCCCGGGCCGCCCAAGAACCGGACCGGCGACGAGAACTGTATCCTTACGGGGCGTAGGTGGGCCGAGAGGGGGGTGAACGGCGGGAGGCGAGAGACCCGGGGCGCTTCCCCGTCGAGCGTCTTCATGCTAAGCTAAGCTAAGCTAAGATAAGATAAGCTAAGCTAAGATAAGATAAGCTAAGCTAAGATAAGCGGCTATCCTGGCTCTGACGTCATAGTTACCGTACGGTCGCAACGTCTTCTCGTCCAACTCTTACGCAAGAGAGCCAACGCGCGTTCGCCGAAATGCCAAACTTCTGCCTGTCGGCTCTCGCCGTCTCATTGTTTTCTCTTTGTTCAAATGTTCCTCTGGTTTTCTTTAACGCTTTCCCTCCCAAGACATGGAGTTCCTCGAGGTCCTCACCGACGGCCTCAACCGGGTCCTCCTGGTCCGCGGAGGCGGCCGCGAGGTCATCACCATCTACTCCTGAAGGAGCAGCCCCCCCCCCTCCCTCCTCTCCCCCCCCCCCTCCCCATTTGCTCCCCCCGCTCTCATCAACGCTGCTTTCCGTGCGTCGTCGCTCTCGCCGTTTATTTTCTCGCGCCCCCTAACCGCTCTAGAGTCATTTTAGATGCTATTTAGATTTAATCCTAAAGATCCTAACGATTCTTCTCCCCGTTTCTGTTTTTATTCGTTCCTTTGCGTGTCCTTTCCATTCGAGCGTGGCCTAGCAGCGGTTTTCTGCCAGCTGGAAGGAGCCGTCTGTCGGCTCGTCTGCTTAGCGGCCGCCTCCCCGCGGCGCTCCAGCCTGTCGTCTTCCATGTGATTAAAAAAAAGACCCCGCGACGCCGCGCTCAGGACCACCGGCTGGCGAGGAGAGTAGTCGCGAAGCATGAACTGTGAAATATCCCGTTGGCATTCAAAGAAGACCGCGAAAAAAAATTTAAAGGGGAGAGGGGGGTGCACCTGCGGCGCCACCTTTTAAACCCGATCGTTCCGTCGCATGGCGTCCTTATAACTGTGTGTGCGTGTGTGTGTGTGTGTGTGTGTGTTTTTACTCGTTTCCGTTTACCGCCAACCACTGTCGTTCCACCCCGTCCTCCTCACAACCCGTTTCTTTGGTGGCCGCTCGTCCCCCGTGGCCACTGCTAGTGCCAAACAAAAAGAAGAAGAGAGAGAGAGGAGAGAGAGAGAGAGAGAGAAAAAAAATAGAGCTACGACGAGCTTGGCTTCGTGCGTAGAGATCGACGCGTATTTAAAAACTGTGAACGGTGCGTTTCCCGCCGGGCGGCGCTCCTCGCCAGCGGCCCCCCGGAGCCCTCGTGCGGATCACTGTAAATAATGTACAAGCTCTGACGCGTTGTTCAGTATGAGTGTAGTATTTTTGTGACATACTTAAAAAGCTTCTAGTGGAGAGAAAAAACGCTCCTTCCTTCGCCGAGAGGGACAGCTCAAAAAACGCTGTTTTAAAAAAAATATATGTATCTATTTATTTATTTATTTATTGGATGGCATAGGCTCCCGTCACTATGGTAACCGTCATTGTAACCTCGACAAAGCACCGCACCCGCACTGTCCGCCACCGTGCAACAAGTGAGCATTTTAATGACTTCATTCAATTACCGACAAACAAAAAAATAGTAATACTAAATGTTATTTTTTCATCTAGAGAACAGAATATGTATTTACGTTTATAGACGAGAGTCACACACACACGTCAATGAAATAGCTGTGTGTCGTTTTTATGATTGTTACTCAAAGATATATCGTTGGGTTTTTTTCCGCCTGATTTCGATACATTAAATGTGCCATATCAAAGTATTTTTCAAAGATGAAATAGTGGACGAAAAAATATATTCTAATGATTGAATTAGAGAGAACAAAGTGTGAAAATTACAAAACGGAGCCGTCTACTCGAAGCCCGTACGGCGACGGCGCTAAAGACGGAGAAAAAAAGTCGGCCGACAGATGATAAAAGCGTCGATGTTCGGACGCTCCGATCGGGAAGTATATCAGCTTTTTACCGAGGCGAGGCGATGAACGTCGATCGACTGATTATTTATTGGGTCTAAATATAGAGAGAGGACGATGGCTTCTGTAGCTAGGAACCCCGCGTAGTCCACGAGACTGAACTCTATGCAGTAGACGCTCCAGTGAGATTTTATATCCTCTAGATTGGCGAAGATTTGAGCCGCGCGCGTCTTCCTCGAACCGAAGGACGTGTGAGCAAATCATATTTAGGATCAAAAGAAGAAGAAAAAAAGTGCATCTTGGAAGGAATGTGCAATAGTTGAAATCCGGACTCATGCGATCACGTTATTTATTTTTTTACACATATATTTTGTATATGTAGATTTCTTAAGTCTTAAAACTAAAAAAAAGAGTAAATATCCAGAACCATCTCTCACGTTGACCAAGGACAGCTGTCACTTTACTTTATTTCAGTTTCTTTTCACGAAGAAACTGTTTTTGGTCATTTGCACTTGTAGTAGAAATATGAATATAAATAAATACGTATATATAAACAGTATATACAATATATGGAAGCAAAACAAATTAGTTTCTAGAAGTATTTACACACAGTATTAAATGTTTTTAGTGTTGCCTGAATGTCGGACCATATGTTGTGAATGCTGCTAGCATCAATAGATTTATTTGTACTGTAAATAGAGACTACAGCAACATTAAAGATCAAGTGAAAAAGGGTATAGACATACATATCAGTGGTACCTGTAAACATTTGGCCTGAAATCTCTGGACAGGGTTAGCTTTCTGTTTTATTAGAAAACTATTCTGAATACCGTGATGCAATATTACAACCGAGGGTAAACCCTCCACCTTTCTATTCTCTTTTAAAAAGAAACGCTCTCTTGATTATTATCATGTTTAATCCCATTAAGTAAAGTGAACCAATTTTAATGCAACCGATTATTAATTTACGCCCCAAAAAATCTACAGGAATCACCAAAAATACGTTAGGAATATTGAAAAAAGTATTTATCTGCAACGTTTCTAACACACCTGTGACGCTCGAGAAGCAGCCGCTCCTAGTTTTCAAAGATTCAAGGGTGCCAAGTCATGAAGATTTTTTTCTTTAATACGCTTTGCCACACTTATTAATAACAACTCTGACGAAAAGAGGTCGTTTTAACGCTTAAAATCAGTTATTTTTTTGACGAACGCGGCTATTTCGGGAATGTCTCCGCAACATCGCCTGCATCAACTGAGCCTTTTAAACCGATTCAAAAAGAAAAGATATCTGATGTTTATTGGAGACGTTTATTGGAAATGAATTTATTTATGGAATTATAAATGTTTTATAATTGCTGTTTGCATGGTACTATGTGGCAATATTTGTTTTAGTGGTTTCTATAGTGATGACTTTCATGTTTAAGGGCCAGAGTGGGTGAAAGGTTGTCAAACGTCCTCAACCGGTGACAGGCGGCGAGAACTCTGGAGGGTTTGCGACACGCGGCCAGACCTTGAAAACAAGTCTTTTTGCAAAAAAATAAATAATAATAAAGTATGAGTTCACTATATTGTTACTTGTTATATTTCAATCTCGCTCAAATAGTCTGATTAGATTTGAGTTTGCGAATGGATGGGCCTCCGAAGCGGTCATTTCACCTTTGTAAATATATATCACTTAAAAGTCACGCTGTAACCGACTAGTGTAACCGACTAGTGTTGTCTTTCGTTGTACACTGTTCTATCACTGTGGACAAAGTCTTAGAGTTTTGTAAGATTATGTGCAATATCGTTCTCACGCTGGTCAATTTATTATTTAATTTTTTTCTTCGTTACACTTATTTATTTTCCGTAAACAACTGGAGGTTGTCACTTTATTTCCACGAGCGTGTTTGTCACCGGGTCGTTCAGACGTAGAGCGACAGAGTTCATCCCAAACGTCTGAAGCACTTTCTCCCCGAGGGGAACTCTGACCGCTCCAGTCCGTCCAGCAAGAGCCAGCCTGCTCTGGACACTGTCCCACAGCGGCCTCTGGTGGCGGCACACGTGTATTACAGCTCACTCTAAAACAATAAGATTAGATAACATCATCTTGCTGCATTTTTTTTTTTTTTTTTTTACAATAAAGCCGAAACCTACCCGCTGATTGTGTTGACATCTTAGCGTTTCAGCTATTATTATTTATTTTTCTTGGACATTTTTAAGCATGCATCACAATCTTTTCCTTTCTATTGCCAAAAAAAAAAGAAGAAAAAGAATAATATTAACTGTTACATTTATAATGCTCGTCACTCAAATCTGTGAGGTGAGCCTTCCCAGAATCCCTCCCCCCCCCCCCCCCACACCCCACCTGCCCCGATTCCCCCGGCCTCCCCCTCATCCCAGCCACTACATCCACCCCCCCCAGCTCTGTATTTTTAAATGTGATTGCAGTGTAATTCTGAAAAAAAAATGATCAAAGAATATAAAACTCGCGCTTCCAATCGTGGCGCTGGCTCTGCTTGGACGACACGAGACAGTCTACTTAGAAACCAGCACGCCCCGACTGATCCTCGAGTACGATCAGATCCTTCTTCGCCTGCACAACTGTAGCATGAGACAAACTTGCCGGTGATCATATACTCAGTCTCCATCCTTAAATGGATATTAAGGGCTCTGAAACACATCTGTTACCGGGTAGAGGAGGCTGTCCTGATAAGACACCGACAGAGAGAAAATAAAATAATAAAAACAGCCCCAGATTATGGCAGAGAGGGACGTAAACACACACACACACACACACACACACACACACACACACACACACACACACACACACACGTGTCTGTAGCTGAGAGGAGATCGCGGCCCTCGGTGCGGTTTCACAGGAAAGCGTCTGATGACGAGGAGAGCGGCGCTCCCAGCTCAGACCGAAGGCCTCTGGGAGTTTAGGAGACGAAGACGAGTGTCTGTCCGCGCAGTGCAAGCAGAGCCAGGTGCCAGACATGTTGTGTAACTCAGTGCATGCATGACTTACCCTGAACAAGGTGTATTGACAATATATTGGGTGTTTGTGGTATACAAGTATTTGTTTATATCAGTTAGAAAACATTTATTTCTAGTCATATGATTTTTTTTTTTTCAAATCTTTCCTTAGGACTGGCCAATCATTGTAGTCAAGATTATTATTATTATTATTATAGTAAGATTCTATTTTTTATGGTAGATTTGTTGACAAGGTCTTCTCATTGTGTCAAATTGTATCTGCAGTTAAACTGATAACCAAAGTATATATTTCAGTTAACGACATGTGACATGTCCAGTGAATTAGATGCAGTCAACACGGTTTTATTTCCCACTTAATATAAAATGTAACAATGTTCAGTTAACAGATTGTTTCTATTGGGTAAGGTGATGAAAGTGCCAAAGTAGTAGAGGAGATGCCAGCAGAACCACTATTTTATTATTAGGTTATATATTCAGTGTATATTGAAGTATAATAAAAGTATAATAATTACCAATCGCAAAGAAACTAGTCTGGTCAGTCGATATTCAGACGACCTTGAAAGACGAAGTTTAACATTTTGGGGAATGCGGTTATTCAACGAGAGAAAATGTGGAGAACAAATCAGCCTGTTAAAAAAAGAAAACGTCCACCAATCAGCATCCAGCAATCATCCATTAGCCTCTTGTATCTGATTTGATTGGACAAAAACAAAAACAAAAGAATTGTTATATAATATAATTTGATCTTCAACATTTCAGAAATTGTCATAATTAGAATATAAATTTACTTCTGGCCGAACATTTTTTTGTGTGACATTTGTGCATAATCTTTATAATATTTACCCCGACGTTATTGATCTTCACATTTAACTCTGGGGAATAAACGCGTTCCCCGCTCGCAGTACTTCATTTACGGAGTACTTCCCTCCAGAGGAACCCCATCACGTTCCGGCTCCGGATTCACTGGAGTTGTGGGAAACACTTTGTATAGATGCCTGACAATGTAATGGATGTAGATATATACATATATGATAAATATGATATATATCTACACACACAAAGACACGCCTGTATCAAATTTCAGTAAATATGAAAATGCTTTTTTCATTCCGAACTGTTCCCGACTCTTCCCGGATACTGTACCTGGTCTTATGGTAACGCCGTAGTGTGTTCCTTTCAGTTTTGTGGGAGTGTGTATGTGTGTACATGTGCACTTGTAACGCTGGGGGCGGGGTGGGAGGGGGCTACGTGTAAATAAATCAAATACAGTTAGCGTGGAGGTGTTCTTTTTGTGTCAGTGTAAGTTAAATATTATCAAATTTAAAAAAAAGAACCTATTATTCTCTATTGTGTTTCATGGTACATAATAATAAAAAAAAAGTTTTATCTTACATTTCAAATGCTTATATCTATGGCTTCTGGCGATACCCGTTCCATTTTATAGATTTGTCAGCACAAAATGCAATAAACCAATACCATTTTATTACAGCAAGTGTGTCTGGAGTTTTTAATCTCGTCTCGTTTTCACAATGAAAGTGTTACAAATAAAAAAAAAAGACAAGTGTGAACAAAGTGCAAAAACTAAGAAACAAATCACGGTTGGAAAAGAACAAAGGAGTCCATCATGAACCAAAATATATAATGTACTTTTACACACGTCACTTCTCCTCAGTTCATGTCACGTGTCACGAGAATTAATTAATAATTACCTTCTGGCTAATAACAATTGAAAACACAGACTTTTAAGTAGTCTGGACAAGTCATCCAACAGACTAATAACCATGTAATAACCATGTAATAACCATGTAATAACCATGTAATAACCATGTAATAACCGCAATCAAACTAAAACACAACACTAAAGGAACACGGATTAAAAGCTTTTACAAAAACATCCAACCTACCTATATTACACAGCTGGTAAACTCACTGCAGAGGGCCGACGTGGCGTCTACGTGTCACGGGGACGTTACTCATTCCTGTCAGTAATGTCGGGGGTACATGGAGAGAGGCGGGGCCTGGCCCATGCTGCTGGGCGGCGGCTGCTGCTGCTGCTGCTGCTGCTGCTGCTGCTGGGGGGCGGCGGGGCTCACCAGGTGGTTCAGAGACGGTCCGCTCTGAATGAGCGTGTCCAGCGCTTTCTGTACGCTCGGGTTGTCAAAGTTGATGCCCGAAGCGGACGAGGGGAGTCTCTGCCCCCCCGGTGCGACCTGCATGCGTCCCGGCGGGGCGCCGTAACCCTGGGGCGCGCCCGCGGAGGGGCCCGCCATGGGTTGGCGGAGCGGGGCCTGGACGGGGGACGGGCCGAGGGCGCCGTACGCCTTGGACTGGGAGACGGAGGCGGGGCCTCCGGCGCCCGCCGGGGCCCCCCCGCTGCCGCTGTTGAACAGGCTGAGGATCTTGGCCTGCAGCTCCTGCTGGTGGCTCGGGATCGCCGCCGCCGCCGCGCTCGCCGCCGCCGAGAGGCCGAGGTGGCCGGACTGCGGTTGGCCGAGAGCGGAGTGGGAGGGAGGAGGAGGAGCCAGCCCCGCGGCGGAGGCGGGAGCGTTGTGGCGCGCCGCCGACGGAGCCGCACCGTGGGCTCCGGCTGCGAGGCGAAAAGGCGAAAAGTCTCGGTTAGAATTTGCAGTTCGGACGAATATTAGACGGAGGAAGCTCGAGGAGGAACCGTTCCATTTTAGATCGTACCAGAAGAAACAACGTTCCTCTTACCTGGATCTGCGGCGCTTCGTAGCAGCCGGGCTTTTTTGTCCTTCAGGAATCCGATGAGCGTGTCCATTTCATCGGGGGTTACAAATCTACCCGGCAACCACAAAGGAAAAAAAACACGACGGGTGAGAAACCGAAGGCTGACACAGAAACTTAACCCTCCTGTGACCTTTGGGATCAACTTGACCCCATTCAATGTTTAAAGTCTCTAAAATAATTATTGACATAATTATTTTTGCTTCATATTTCATGACTTCCTAATTTATTGGGGGCAACTGGGAAAACATAAAATTCACATGATGATATGTTTTCACTGTCCTGAACACAACTTGTGCACATCGGTGTTCTTTGGTGTCAATTTGTAACATAAGAAAATAACCTTTTTTAACTTATTTAAAGGGCTATTTATTATTTATTTTATTTATTAGTCATCAAACAAACATAAAGTATCTCACACTTGAACTTGGGAAACAATATTAATTCTAATAATGTTTTGGAGGTTTTAATTGCTGGGGTCAAATTGACCCCGAGGGTAAAAAGATGTTAGTAAATCTGAAGATAACAGGAGGGTTAAAAAGTTTGAAAACCCTCCTCCGACCTGTTCTCCGACAGCAGCGTGATGGAGGTGAGCACGGAGACGGGGTGGCTCTCCCTGTCCGGCTCCCGCAGCAGCACGTCGTCCGCCATCTTGGCGGCCTTCCTGGCGATCTCCTCGCGCTCTTTTTCGCGGTTCTCAACTTTGTAGGTGTCGTAGTTGTGGGCGACCAGCATCATGGCGTCCTGCATCGGCATGTTTCGATGCTCTGTGTGTAAAAAATAAAAATAAATTAAAAAAAAAGAGTCGGTCGGTGAGGTCAATTTTCCTCCCTCCAAAAAGGTCAACCGGGTCGCCGTCGCCGCGGTTACCTTGCGGCGTGCCGAACAAGATGTTGACGGTGCAGGACCGGTGGACCTGGTGCTGCTGGGTGATGATGATGGCGAACGGCGTGCGGGCTCGGCCCACGTCCTCCAGCGCCTGGGTGAGGGAGACCTCGGTGTTGAGGAAGATCAGGTCCACCACCATGCCCAGGTCGCGCACTTTACGCCCCACCGTCTCCGCGTACTCCCGACAGGTGTTTGTGGAGCACATGTACACACAGGGAGACACACACACAGACACACACACACACAGAGAGAGAGAGCGATATGAAATAAAAACACGGCGTGCGCCGGCCGAACGCGCGGCGTCGTCTCTCGCTTCCCGGCGGCGCCCGAGAGAGCGGACATACTTCTGCGCCTTGTTGACGACGATCACCGAGCAGTCCACGGGCCGCTCGCTGTCGGAGCGCCGCTGCAGCTCCTCGTAGTACTGCCGGTACAACTCGTTGCGGCGGCGCTCCTCCGGTCGAGCGCGGTTGTCCGCCGCGGAAGCGAGGCTGGCGCCGGTGGCTGGACAGGGGGGGAAACAACGGTCAGTTTCAGGAGTTGGATACAAGTTGGAAAAACTTAAAAAACCTCAATCAGATGCAACTCGGACATTTATATTATTATTATGAAAACTGGGTCAAGAAAAAATACAAGTCACAACTAAAAATCTCTGAGGCGATTACGTAATCACCTCAACTGAGGCCACGTTTACACATAGCCGGGATTTACAGAAACTAATATTTCTGCCCCTCAAAAATAACGTTGTACACACAAGGTCGTTTTCAAAAAAGTTTCTGTTTATATGAACTCGCATAAATACGCCGTCCGCATACGTCCCATAGGACGCTCACATGACGTGAAGCATCTTTAGACAATTTTTGGCGACCTAAAACTCAGTTTGACCTCGTTCACACGCAAACACAAAAACTGAGTTTTCAGAAATCTCCACTTTGGCCAGAGTTTTTAGAAATGATCGTTTTCCGTGATAAAACCTCTGTTTTTGTGTAAATGAAAGGCCAAAACGCATGAAAATATGTGCGATTTCCCAACGTGTAAACGGGGTCTTTAAATACATGAGGAAATGGGGAACAGGTGGACACAATCGTGGGTGGAGCAGACAATCACACTAACGAGGAAACACCGGGGCACGAAATAAAGTTTCTGAAACGAGAGGACAGTCACTAGAAAATAAAAGAGGATAATAATAATAATAATAATGTATACTTTATTGATCCCACAATGGGGAAACTCGTGTCTGCATTTGAACCATCCTTCGTTATGAAGAAGCAGTGGGCTGCAGTGAAGCACCGCGCCCGGGGAGCAGCTGGGGGTTCAGTGTCTTGCTCAAGGACACTTCGGCCTGCAACTAATGGGGAGAGCGGGGATCGAACCTGCTACCTTGCGGTTACGGGACGACCACTCTCCCCACTGAGCTAAACCGCCTCCGAATACATGGAAAACAGGACTAAAACATCAAACTTAACACGACCGACGAGACATGACAAACTCAAGGCGTCAAAATACTTCAGACCAGAAACCATTTGGTGACATCACGATGAATTTGATATGTCACACACACACACACACACACACACACACACACACACACACACACACACACACACACACACACACACACACACACACACACACACACACACACACACACACACACACACACACACACACACACACACACACACACACACACACACACACACACACACACACACACACACACACACACACACACCTTCTGGCTCACGGCGTCCGTTCCAGGCGTCTCGGTACGGGTCCCTGTGGGGCTCCTCCTTCCTCCGGTAGTACTCTTCTGTGCCACCACCGCCGCCACCACCGCCGCCGCCACGGTAGAATCGGTCGTAGTCGTCTCTACTGTGGAAACATTTCAGGTTCAAAAAAATATATACATACAACGACTTAAAAGCTGACCTCGCCGGCTCCGAGTGGCCACCTGTACGGAGGATCCCGGGCGTCTTTGTCTCTGTTCTCGGCGCCGCGGTACCGGTAGTCGTGGTCGCGAGAGTGGCCGGCCGGCCTCGCCTCCCGGGCCGAGTCCCTCGCGTCGCGGCCGTCCCGTGACTCGCGGCCCTCCCGAGGCTCGCGGCCGTCGCGGCCCTCCCGAGACTCGCGCCGCCGCGTTATCCCGAGGCTCGCGTCAGACGGCGAAGCAGAGGCGCCGAGGCTCCTTGCCGTCGCCGTAGCCGCCGTACGCGGCGAGGGGGGCGGTGGAGGCGGAGCCGGCCCTGAGAGAGAGAGAGGAGTCATCCGTTAGTGTCGGGGCGGCGAGCGTCAGGCTGCCGGGGGCGGACCGAGCCGGGGCCACGCCGGTCCGTGACTCCAGAGGACGGGACGGGTTTGTATCGAACACACGAGGCGGCGTTTAGTCGAAATGAAATATGAGCGACGGGAAGCAGCCGTCGCCTTGGCAACAGGGAACTAGCACAAATTCATCCAGGCGGCGATTCAGAGGCAAGAGGACGGCGTTTTGAAAATGTCCAGCGGGAGTCCAGCTGTTAAAGGGCACACGCCCCCTTTTGAACACGGCGCTTTATTTTGAAAGTGTGCTCCGGTGAGATGATGTGGCGAAAATCAGGTGGCAGCAAGAAGTGCACATTGGCTGGAAATTTTAGGAACAAAATAAAATTGAACAATTGCGGCTTTATGGTCATTCAATACATTTCTAGAAGGAACATATTTTGAATAGCGTAGATTCTAGAACATTCCCCCGGCGTGTTTAGAGGTTTGCTCGTCGGTCAGCTCCAACATTTATATGGGAGGTCAGTTTGATTTACAGTTGAGGCACACAAGGGTTTCAAATTGAAAGAATAAAAAGACACCCCAAAAAAAAAGTTCTGTGTCCCAACGCCTTTTTAAATATGAAACTGGATCACGTTCGCACATTAATCGTACACGTGGTTGTGTGTGTGTGTGGTTATGTGTATGTGTGTGTGTGTGTGTGTGTGTGTGATCTCATGGGTGTGAAGGCCCGGTCGGTTTTGACCCGTTTAACAAACCTCACTAGTTGAAGGTTGTGTATTAAGACAGGAATGTACATTTAATATAAATAAATAAATCAGGTTCCTCCTTTTACCTGTAGAAGATAAAATGCAGTGCAGAACCAGTGCAGAACCACAGCGTAGAACCACAATGCAGAACCACAGTGCAGAGCCACAGTGCAGAATTACAATGCAGAACCACAGTGCAGAACCACAGTGCAGAATTACAATGCAGAACCACAGTGCAGAACCACAATGCAGAACCACAGTGCAGAATTACAATGCAGAACCGCAATGCAGAACCACAGTGCAGAACCAGTGCAGCGTGTGAAACAAAGACACTTTAAAAAGGACATGTAAAGGACTGTTCCTCTTTATTCAACATCTCTGGGAACATTAACTCGGGTCGGACCATCGGGTCCATGACCATCGCATACCGGTCCCCCGTGGAGGGAACCGTGAAGGGAACCGTGAGGCGCGTTTGTTTGGGTTTACCGGAACCTCGAGGAGCGTAGTTCTTCTGGTCCCATTGCGCGTTACTTTACCTTCGAGGAGGGCTCTGCTGGGACTGAGGTTTAGCTTGCCGTCGCTCCACTGCCATATTTACATCTGAAAATAAATCAATCCAAACGTTGAACACAACAGGGACAAGTCAAGCAGTTTCTCTCGTTTCACGCGGATCCAAATGGAAAGTGAGCTCCGGGAATTACGGAGCTCGAAAAAGTCAAAATGCAGCAAGTCGAGTTTCCGAAATCGGTCGAAATCGTTCAAAGTGAAGAGATGAAGGCGTTCTTTTGGGCGCTTTAAAAGTCAACGTGGAAATTAAGACTCTCGGCTGGAAATTAGTGACGCGTCGAAAAAATTAGAAACGACAGATTCAGGCCGTACCACAATTTAAGAATTGTTTATTTGCTTTGTAAGCCAATGATGTCACATGTTTACAGAAAAAAATTTGGTATATAAAAAAAACTAAAACATGGCTAAATAATAGATTTTGTCAATGGATGTTGAGCTGAAGACCAAATGGGACGTCTCCGGGTGCTCCGATCATTATCGGACAGTAAAGACGATCAGACGACGCAGAACACAAAAGTACGATTCACGGTGCAATCGTATCTCGATTTTAAAAATGTTAAGAGATCAAAGGCGATGAAAGCGTTGTCAGCTACATCGTTAAGTTTACCGGACGCAACATTTCACGTCTTAAAATACGAAAATCAATCCGAGCCGATGGATATTTAAGTTAGCGCTAGCTTTCATTAATTACTTTTAAACGCAGAAATAAATGTGTACGTCAAAGTGAGATTTGGACGTCTTTCATTGTTGCTGCTTTTTTTCTCGTCACCGAATCCACCACGAATAAATGATTATCTGCAGGACAAACATTTGAAACACCATGCAATCATTGAAGGCGCACACACACACGCGCACACGCACACACACACACACACACACACACACACACACACACACACACACACACACACACACACACACACACACACACACACACACACACACACACACACACACACACACACACACACACACACTTCCACTAGTGTTGTTGCTCTCTGAACACCGTGTCGCCAGACAATCACACCCACTGCGGTTACGGCTTACCTATTTTATAACCTTTATATATTCGACCCTTTTGGCCAGACTTTGCAGCTTCCGCTTCCTCAACACGTTCAAATTGTACAAATCCGAACCCACGAAACAGGGACACGCCTGGAAGAGGAACATTTGAAAAGTGGTACAGTCTTAGGATCATTTTTGAAGAACATTTTGGATACCTACCCACTTTAAAAATGAAAAGCTACATCCTTCTGAATTTGACATGCTTGCATTTCATGAATTAAAAAACCACGACGCATGATGCTACGAGACAGGATTAAAATGATGCCATGTTTCTTGCTTGCATTGTGTTTTACTGACCGATTATCTTCCCGTAAGGGCCGAACAGCTCTTCCAAATCCTTCTTTTCCATGTTGGAGGTCGGCAAATTCCCAACAAATATCCGTCTCTCCAAATCTCTCGGATCGCTACTGCTGCAGGTGCGGGACGGGGACGGGCTGTGGCTTCGCCGGCGAGACATGACTCTGCTCGACGTGGGTTTACCGCTTCCTTTTCTTTCTTCGTGCGTCTCAAAATGCTTGGAAAAGTGCGGCCTGTTCGCGATGTGGCGCCGTTAAATTGTCGTCCGAAATCCTGAAACGTGTCCGTGATGTAAGAGAAGAGATCAAACGTCGTGGGGAGGCAGGAGAAGTGGCAGCATTGCAAAAGGTGCAAATCAAAATGACACCAAAAATTCAGACAATGGAAATGTTGTGGCAAATAAATGTTCAAATGCAGGTCGTTCTGGTTGAGTCGAAAATTCTTCTGAAACCTTTAAAAACAAAATTAAAACAGTTTATGAATGTGTCCGATACGTTTCTTTGGCGCTCACTTGCACAACTGGATATTATTAGATTTAACGCTTCGCTGGAGCGTATGAGAGAGAGAGAGAGAGAGCGGCATGATTAAGTCTAGTCTTTTTATGCACAACTTTGGTTCCCCTAATTTAGTTTGTCTGTTTTTTATTTATTTATAATTTATTTGTTTTTTTAATTTATTTTATTTTAATATATACTTTTAAATGTAATATTGGTTTCTTACTATTCCACTTGTTATGCTTTCACTCTCCGTGGAGCACATTGTAAACATTGTTTTTAAAAGGTCCTATATAAATAGTTATTATTATTATTAATAAACACGCAGCATATTAAACGCAAATGTGAATTTGCCGCACACATCCGGTGAGGCAGCGGCGTGACGACGTGAAAGCTTTGTAGAACCTTTCGTAGTCCGTATCCGATCGGATAAATGTTCACTTGAAGAGCTTTCAACGGGCTTCTCCCTGTCCTCTGGGCTCCCAGACTGAAATATTGCCTTAAAAATTATTCAATTTCAAACCTTTAGAGCCCAATATGATCGAGTCCTGACATTAATTCACCGTTCAGCAATGATGTCAACAAGTGATGACCGAAGGTCTCTGCATACTCATTTTTTCTTTTATAAGATAATATATTGGCTTTTTTAGTTTTACTTGACATCTGAATTTAAAGCTGCAGGGCGAGTCAGGGCGCATTTCATATGATGTCGTTGTAGGATACACTACAGGGGTATTAAATTAGAATTCAACAAAGTCCAATTAGGGAGAATTTCCTCCTGCGAAAGTCCAGAACATCCTAATGAAGTCTCACCGGCGCCGTGGTAACGGTAAACGACTGCAAGTCGATGGGGAAACTCTTTTCCTGGTTTGCAACGCAATGTTGGAAACAATTCACGCAAAAAAAGAAAAGTAAACATAGTTAAAAAATGGAGCAGCACAGACATCCATGAGTGTTGAACTCAGCCTCCGCTACTTTAATATGGACTCTTGGCAATGAATTGGTACGCCGATTCAAAGTCTTGATAAAGAGGCTTTTATCAGTTGACACGTGTCACGGTTGGTTTGAAGCAGCGCGTGGCTGCACTCGACTTCATTTGTGTCGTTTTCCACCATTTTGTTTCCTCTGGATGAGTGTTGACGATCTGGCAACTGGCCGCTACGTCGTTAAAGAGGTGGAACCCCAGAAATGCGGCGACCTCGATGAAAAGACAAGGAGGGGATCCAGGCAGAGGCCTGTGTGCGAGTCTAGACATTGCTTTTTAGGAAAAACTCATCAGTGTGCCTTTACGTTTTGCGGA
Organism: Liparis tanakae; assembly: GCA_036178185.1. Classification (NCBI taxonomy): domain Eukaryota; kingdom Metazoa; phylum Chordata; class Actinopteri; order Perciformes; family Liparidae; genus Liparis; species Liparis tanakae. The sequence continues at coordinate 5,278,415 of CM070109.1, read as the reverse complement.
ATATCGCCCAAAATTGTTAGGCCAACATCGTGGCTGATGACTTCATTTGAGACGAGACAAATGTGCCCCATCGGGTTTGTGCGGTTTCATTAATTATCGGTTCAGATAATCCTCAAACGGTGTATATAGAATTTTTTCCAAATTATCCTCTTCTGTTGAAATGGTAAAAACATCTCGAGGGAAATCGTTGATGAAATGAAATCGTGGACTCGCGATCGCCTCGAAAGACGCCAACATACGAATGTTTTGTTCTTCGGTGAAAGAAATGATTTGAAATGTCTTGAGGATAAGTTGACGTCTTTAAGTGGCAAGAATGCCAGAGAATAAAATAAATTCAGTCCCAACACACATTAAAAGAAAAAGTCAAAGGATTTATATGTCATTACGTTCATGGATGGAGAACATTCACATGTTTTTTAAGGGAGCAACCCTTCACATACCTTATTCTGAACCGGGATGCTCTGGGTTCTGTGTCAACATAATTTTAAACCCCCCAAGTGTCTGAAAGGGAGAAAAAAAAATAATCAATAACAATGTAACTGATAAGGAAATAAGTCACTTGAAACACTCCCATCAGAATTATTTTATTGCCAAATATGTTACGCATAGAAGGAATTTGGCTCGGCGATTGGTGCGTGAGTCAATAAACATGAGTGTGCAACTAGGGTTGTTCATGTCTGTCGGAGCTTGATACTACATTGTTTGACTTTCTCCCAAAGCAACCGTCGATAGGAAGAAGAGTGATGTACAAAAAGGTGCGAGTCATTTCAAAGGTCGTGGATAAGGCAGGGTTCATATACATGTTGACCAATGGAATTCCAGGACTTTTCCAGGACTTTAAACCAAATTTCCATGACCAAACTGAAATCTGGGTGTGTACATGAACACTTTTTGAAAATGTAGTACTCAAACAATGAGAATTACAAAGCATACAATATACCTTAAATGAAACAAATGAGACAATAGTTTGATTAAAAGAATAAACATTAATATACATGTTTATTCTTGGAAACACTTATATAAATGTTTACTCTTTTAATCAAACTATTATCCTTTATGTGTAAATCTGTTTGGACTTGGCGTATACCGGCTTATAAATTGAGTCTTCCTTTCAAAAACATATACTTTTCCAGGTTTTCCATGACCGTACGAACCCTGATAAGGTCACACATTTTTTGTGAGAAAACTAAATTCATATCAAAACTCCAAACAATAACCTAATTTTCATATTTTTTAAAAAGAACACACATTCACGAAGAGATATATAATGTAAAAAAAGATAAACGTTAACTTATGAATTGAAATCCAACATTGTTACATCAGCCATCGAACCGGTTATTCATGTTTGTAACTTTGTATTCTACCTGGCTCACACAGACAGTTTGCGACACAACCTGGAGCTCATGAACCGAAAGTATCCCAAATCAATTCAGGAGTAATTAGACTACAGTATTATTATCACGTGACCAATCCGGTAAAACCCAAAAATGAAATAGCGGTAATCAGTTTGTATCAGCTGGTTTGAAAAGGAAGCCGGTAACTAAATAGAACACACCGCGTCGAAACCGTGGATCTTATTCCTGCTGATGTGTAAAACATAATAGTTTTTATAGACGAGCCATGCCTCGGTGTGTGAACGGTCAGCGGCGGCTGTTCTCCGAGCTAACGCTACATCGCGTTAGCATCGCTCTCTAATGTCTGAAAAGGGCAAACGGCTTGCGTTGTAGTTTCATGAGCAACTACACGGAGGTAAAGTACGTCGTTGTGTTGCAGACAGCAGAGCTCCTCCGTACCCACCTTCAGTGTGATTCTCTGTTTAAAGACTATGGAGGCTACGCGATGGCGCTAGCTTCTCACAAAGCCGCTCTTCGTTTTTCTTCTTCTTCTTTTATTTTACGGTAGCTGCCTCTTGTTCTTCTTCTTCGTCTTCTTCTGCGGCAGCGGTGACTATTGTATATGGGATTTGCCCCCTACCGGTTACTTGTAAAATAACCAACTTGTGTCTATTTCCCTTTGCCATTTAAGGACGTCCTTTACGAGGGACGCATGCCTTCCAAACGTCGTCAGTGTGCGGTATTGAACCCCTCCTCGTTATACTGTGTGAAAAGTAACGTTATATAGATTAAAAACAACAACGGGAGGACCAGATAGCACTAGGATCACGCGGGTACATCATCCGATCAAGCCCCTTGTCCGCTTCTGACTCTACCTCCCGTTGGAGGGATGCTTTGTGTACACACTGGTAATGCACTAAGAACCTGTAGCCATATCTAATAAATGGGTAACATACGAAATATTGTTTTGCTACCCAATCAGTGAAACATAAACACCTATTTCTAAAAATAGGGAATTTAGAATTCTATCCCATCTCCCTCAATAGACTTGCATGTAAATATAAATAGTAGCTAAGGACAAGGACAGCAAAGCTTGACAATGAAGGTAACCCAAAAACAAGAGGGTTATGTCCACAACATGGAACAAATGGTTGTAAGTATACATTTTATATAAATAAATACATAGATACATAGATCCAAATAAATACATACAATGTGCCAATGAACCTGTTAGAGACCCTATTATATATACTGTACAGTGACTGTTTCATGGTATATACACTATCTTGTATTATATATTCTGCACCTTTAGTGAATAACAAATTCCTTTACGCTTTACATTTTCTTTAATAAAATACAAACCGGGTAACCAGAGTTGTCAGTCCCAACTTTAACATAAATGTAACTGTTGTGTGGTAAAATATAAAACCGAAAATACATAGCTGATAAAAATATGATAAACAGGATACGGCGACCTGTCATTGTCAGTGTCTGTGCCAAAGCAATTGTAAACAGAGGAACAAAAGTGTATTCATTTGACAATAAATTATATTTATCATACTTTGGTTGGTTATGTGTGAGATCATCAGATATTTCATATCCCTTTTGCTTTTTTAAACAGGTGCCCAAGCTTTTGTTTCAGAAATTTACTTTTTTTATTGTTAATTTATAAAGGGCCTTAAAGATAAACTTATTTTTCCTACAGTAAAATAATGAGTACACATTATTTGTATTATAAACACAAAATATCAGGATATATGAGGCTTTTTTAAACAAATAAATCCATTAACTTTGTCATTGTGACATTATCTTTTTATCCGTGCATGTTGAAAGGAGTTGATGTTGTCATTAGCTGAAGTGTAAAGTTACTGACGTGACATAAAGATGAATAGATTATTGTGGGAAATGTTACCTACAATACTGGACATAAATATGTCAATTTAATAGCTTTATTAGAAAATACTAAATAAAAAATAAATAATGTTGCGTCAGCAAATGTATTCTTGATGTAAGAAGATACTATGGAAACCATCCAAACACATCAGCAGACTGGATCATATGAAACTAAATCACGTGACGTGTAACTTCTCCATGGGCTGGGCTATTGCTGCTTTCAAGTAAAATCGAAATTATCGTATTTTCAAGTTATATAGTATGATAGCTTGTATGGCACTATTTAAGATGGATTAAAAAAAATACGTAAATAGTGTATTTATAAATGTTCCCAGCTCAGTTATTTATATCAGAACAGTTTGTTACGTAAAACCAAACAACATAAATACAGGTCGTCTGTCCCACCCATTCCACATGTCCTGAACGCGTCATAGTTGCCAGGTTGGTATTTTGTCAGCTTGTATTAGCAAGTAATATTTGATATTTTATCCCAATATACATTTATTCATATAGATAATATAAATACAGATTAATTATGCGCTTCCCTTGGATATATAAATACATAATTGTGTAACACATTGATTCAGTTGTCGTTACAGTAGAAATGTAAACAAATATCGTAAAAACCCAAATCTGAAATAATAAATGGTGAAATCCATCTTTTTTTCTTTGTTTCGAATATATATACCCATTTAACTTATTTCTATTCAATTAAATGTACGTATTGAACATTCAGCATTCCAACACGGAGTGAGCCCCGCCACCCCGGGGCCGTTTCTCCTGGTCTAGCTCGTGTTTGCGCCGGGAGGAGTCACGCAGACCTGGCAACGCACACAGTCGCTTTGTTAACGCTTCATAGAGCCAAGATGGCAGATTTCGAGGAGCTCAGCGATGAAGAGAAGGTATTACTTTATACATTATAACGGTGTTTTTTTTTCTATAACCCTTTTAACATGTTGCCTTGAGAACTAACATTTGTTTATGTAACACTTACTACGTGGTATTGACTCCCAACGGGCCGTTTAAAGTGTCTGTGCTGGTGGAGCTCGCGTTGCTAAACCGAGTATCTGACAGTTCACAACTGTAACTGTTCCCTTTTCATGCTATCCCTGCGAACAAATACGTAATATAATTAATCTGAATCCGACCTCTTTCGATTAAGAATAACATACACGCGCGGTTGAGCTTGGTGTCTTGGTTTAACGAGTTTTAAATAATTTAATACGAAGCGCTAACGTGAATCCTAAATGGAAGGAAGTAGATGTACTTCCTGCATTTACAGTGAGCGTAATAATGGCTGTGCATCGGCATTGTAACACCACCCACACCCAGTTTACTCCACCTCGGTGTACCTCGCTTGTACTTCTCTGTGTTACAGCCGAAGTTAAAGTCGGTTTAAGTTGTGCATATGTGTTCGTGTTAACTCGCCTGTGTGTAACTTGTTGCACTAGATTCCCGGGGCGGATCGCGTCTTAACGCAGTGTGGTCGGGGCTCGGTGTTGCTGCCCCTGACTCATGCTGCGACACGTCGTAAAACCATAATGCATTCCTAAAGCTGATGGAGCTTAGACCTCAAAGCATTACTACAATGCACCATTAAAAATAAATGTAAACAAGTCTAAAAAAATGCAAGGGTTGTAACCTTCAATTTGAACCATTTATTGGATATTTACCTCTACTGGTAGCTTTATCAGACACAAGCTCACATTGTGGGACTGCCTGGTGGAGTGTCTGAGCCTGGGGGGAGGGGGGGAGGGGGGGATTCCTGGGCTCTCAATGGAGTAACTTTTCTGGAGCACAGTCAAATTAGGTTACTCATTGTTCTGCCTCTCTGGCCTTTCAGCTGGACAGCCCATTGTAGGTCAATGGCAGCTGCAGCCTGGAGGCCGAACAACACTGTCTGCTTGGCAGACGGCGTCCCCGGCCCAGCCTCCCGATAATGTGGCAGTGGCATTTACGACTGATCGAAGCCACGAGGGTCTCTAATGATTCAGGGGAACATAAATACGGGCTCATTTTGCAACTTCTCTTAAACTAAACAGTCCTCGCTGCGTACTACCATTTGAGAGCATGAGCAGCGATGTCTTCACCCGGGGGGCCTTCGACACCACATGCTTACACTTGCATTCTGGCTTCTAAGTAAAGCCCTGGGGCGATGAACCCTGTTTGCCATCTAAGGAGTGGCCAAAATAGAGCTCACAACTCTGCAGCCAAGAAAGACAGGAGACTGCTCTCTGCTTCTCTCTAGTGGCTATTTGCAGGTTATTCACTTCTCATGTAAACCACAAGATTATTATTTGTTTATCTTAAAAGGAGAATACATTGGCTTGATTTCCCCACAAACATGCAACAGGTTTGGCCAAAGAGGAGACAGAAATGAGTGTTTCTGCTCCACCACAGTTTATTTAAGCAAAAGGGAACTGCACTGATAAGTTACACTGACTGTATTTGATAATGTGTTTCCTCTTTTAAGTTTTATGACAATATGTTTGATTTATTTCTAGGTGCGTATTGCAGCTAATTTTGTGATGCACTCTCCCCCTGGAGAGTTCAACGAAGTCTTCAATGGTGAGCGTTGTTTGTGACAAACTTTTTAATGTGTATGGAAACAATGCGCCAATGCTTTAATGTGTATGGAAACAATGCGCCAATGCTTTTCTTATCTTCATTTGTCTTTTTTCCAGATGTGCGAATACTGCTCAACAATGATAATCTTCTGCGAGAGGGTGCGGCACAGTAAGTTTACTATTTTTTTAATTTTTATATTGTGTAATATTCTGGATGTACCTGAACATTGCGATTGTGTTCTTTTTTTTTTAATCTAGCGCCTTTGCCCAGTACAACATGGATCAGTTCACACTCGCCAAAATTGATGGATATGAAGATCGGGCAAGCTTTTTCTTAATAACAAAAAATCAAGATAATTTGCTTAACTCACTGTCATCATTATTCTACGTCATAAAGACGACTCCTGAGTAAAAGGCAGGTTTCTCTGTCCCCTTGAAGGTCCTGATTACGGAGCACGGAGACCTGGGTAACGGCCGCTACTTCGACCCTCACAACAAGATCTCCTTCAAGTTTGACCACCTGAGGAAGGAAGCCAGCGACCCCCAGCCCCACGACGGCGGGTCAACCCTCCGGTCCTGGAGAGACGCCTGTGACTCTGCCCTGAGGGCCTACGTCAAGGAGCACTACCCCAGTGGAGTTTGCACCGTGAGTTCGCTCTCCTGGACTGCTCAGCCATATTCAGCATGACTCAGGATTAAATCGCCCACTCATCGTATTTTCATCTGCTTCAGGTTTACGGGAAAACTATAGATGGCCAGCAGACGATCATCGCTTGTATCGAGGGCCATCAATTCGAGCCTAAAAACTTCTGGTAATAATGATCACATTTTAAACTTCATCAAATTCAAGAAGACGATTATGTCGTCGTGTGGTGTTGGTTAAGTGTTCTCCGTTACTTTTCTGTTCTCCAGGAACGGTTGCTGCCGGTCTGAATGGAAGTTCAGTGTCTCGCAATCTACAGCCCAAGTGGTCGGGGTTTTGAAAATACAAGTATGTCGCATATTTATTAACGTGTGCAGTTCAAGCTCGGCTGTAAAGTTATTTTCGTCTCACTGTTTTGTTCCTCTTTCCTCATTTAAGGTGCATTATTATGAGGATGGAAATGTGCAACTGGTCAGCCATAAAGATGTACAGGAATCTCTGACTGTGTCTGTAAGTATAGATAGATGGATATATACTTTATTAATCCCCAAGGGGAAATTTGGCGTCACAGTAGCAGCAACAATAAACTAAACACACGAGAATAAAATATAAAAAACGGATGAAAGTATGTTAAGAACACATCAACAGTTTTTCTATTAGAAACTTTGAATTTAAATTAACAATGGACAGACTTGGAGTATCCAGAATCAAGTCGAAAATAATTAAATGGATTTATTTCATATTCGATTTATGTTGATGTGTGTTTGAGTTGTTTCTTTAACCCACACGTTTGTGTTCTGGCAGAGTGAGAGCCAGACTGCAAAAGAGCTTGTGAAAATTATTGAGGATGCAGAGAATGAATACCAGGTATGTGGGAAATACAATGTATTCAAAATACTAAAAACATATATTGATGTATTGTATGTGTGTCGACATGACAACGAATATTAATTGTAATCGTAACAATTGCCTTTTTCCACCCAAACTTAAACACTTTGACATTTAACAGATATTCCAATCTTGTAATAATCTGTACACCAGAGTATGATAGAATTTCATGAACAATGTACACACCTGAATCCTACCAAACGTACATCACAAAAGTGAATGTTGCTCATCTTTGGTCCCCTCCAGGTGGCCATCAGTGAGAACTATCAGACCATGTCGGACACCACGTTCAAAGCCTTGCGCAGACAGCTGCCGGTCACCCGTACCAAGATCGACTGGAACAAGATCCTCAGCTACAAGATTGGCAAGGAGATGCAGAACGCTTAGAGGACGGAGGCTGTGTCGGGTTACGACAAGCAAAATTGGGGAGAAGCCGACGCTCGCGCGAACGTGTGCCGCAACCGTAACGTACCGTATGTCCCGCTAAGACAGACTTTTGTTTGGGGGGGGGGGGGGGGGGGTTAAAAGAGAATGACAGCTTCCGTTATGCACTACGAGGAGACGCCTTGATTTTACAAAGTCGTTGAGCGATGGCGCTGTCGCTCATTTGCAAAAGTTTTTTTTTTTTAAACAAATAATGCCTTTTTAGTAACACTGTGAAAGTTTGGTTATTTCCCGAATTCTCAGACACACGTTAAACACACACACACACACACACACACACACACACACACACGTAGTTTGTGATCCCTCAGTGTTTAAAAATGGACGCGCATTCTCCCAAAACCCCTCGAATCTTCATGAAGCAACTAATTTACACTCTATATAACATAACTGATCTTCTTCAAGAGCTTCCAATACCTCCTGTAGCTTCTTAATAACAGGGCAAATACTGTATGCAATTCGATATATTAACTGAGCGGCACTTTAAGGCACCAAATTATTATTATTATTATTATTATTAACATCTAAAGATCTCATCTGTTTAGACATATGTGTCCCTCTGGATAAAAGGTGGTAGCCAAAAGACATTATTTTCTTTCTATATTCATTGACCATATTTTGTCTTCCTTCTTGAATTCTTTCCCTTCTCCTTGTTGAGAGACATTTTTGGTGATAATCCCTATATACTGCCCTGATATGGTATTGGTGTCCTCCTGAAAGCTGTTTGCCTTTAGCTTTTGCTATATTTTTTTATACAAACTGTAAGTACATTTATTATTCAAGAAATAAAAATATGCAATGGTCAAGCAATGGTGATCGCTTGTGTTTTACCTCATGTATGGAGCTTCTTTTAAGAACCTAGACAGCAGGTGTTTTCATCTGGGTTATGGGAATATAAGACAGGTATTAGGCAGTGCCATTATCAAATTAAGGGGGAAAAAGCTGTTTGTTTCAAATTTCTTTGAGGTTTGCTTTATAATAAAGCATATCGAATGTCACTCATTGTTATATTACTTGTCACTAATTAAGTATGTTAATGAAGAATATAATTATGCTGTTTCTTAGTGCACTTTAGGCTTTGTGTGTCAGCATTGAGCTAGTACATTTAAACTTCTATCCTTACAGCTGAAATCATTTTGGGATTTATTGGACTGTTAAAAAATAGAAAGTTATCACATTGCTCTAAAAAAATCTGGTATTGTTTCTCTTATTTTCTGATGATTCCAGATTGAAAAAAACTATCTGCAAATATTTATATAGTGTCAATAATTGTCAATTGCATACTTAACTCCATTAATCCTAAATCATAGTGTTCTTTGGTCTGAAATTTCATTATGTTTCCATGTACTGCTTTTCACTTTTATGATGCAACATATTTAGTTTGTTGGATCAACCAAGCCAATCAATACAATAATATTAATACAAATCAATAGATTTAACAATAATGATACTAATCATTGTGTCAAAATGTAATACAAATGATTTCAAGCTCTTTATTTCAGTTTTTTATTAGTTTTATTTGTTGTTTATATGTGATGAGAGTACATGGAAACTGATGGAAACGCCCACTTCACGTGAGTCCACGAGCCTCTGCTCATGCGGAGCCCAGGGAGTGTCAACGACATCATGTCCGAAGACATTCAGCCTGGTCGTCATAAATGTCCTGTCGAGAAAGGCCACCTTTGATGAATAAAGACCCAAGACTTTGCGCCAGAATTAGCGAGTTTCAACACTGTATTCACGGTCCGCCGCAGACGTGATTTTGTTTTCCGTAGGTAAAACAAATACACACGCTCCCTTACCGGCACCCGTCGAGACCGTCATGTGGGATTTCTAAATAATAATACAACAATATTAACAAGAAATATGTGGCGGAGTTACGACCTTGAGCGGTTTAATGGGTTTTGACAACTAACTATTTTAAAGCAACTGCAAAGTTGAACTTCCGCACACGGAAAACAAGCGCAAGTCGCGCAATATACGTAACGGGGAAGCGCGCGACAGCAGCGGCCCCGCGGGGAGGAAACTGACGCTGACAGTCGCTCAGCCGGTGAACTTCCTCATTTTGAGTCGGTAGATAGTCGGCGGCAGCGGCCCCGGGACACGCCAACATGTCGCTTAAAGACTCGCTTGAAAGCGGACTGGACTTCGTTGAGTTTCTAGGAGACAGAATTTCCATCACCAGCAAAAAAGAACTTCGGGATATCTACAACTCTGAATTTAAGGACAGGTAACGTTGGGCTGCGCGCGCGTGTCTGGTGCTACGGGCTGACTGGTCCGCGGATTATATCGTTCCCTCTGTGTTTTTGTTCACAGAGAAGGAGTTAAAGACCCCAGCTTCTCCAGTGTTCTGTATGCCCTGCTGAAGTGCAACAAAGCCCGCGTGAAGCAGGGGGCCATCGACATCAATGTCAGGCCTCAGGTAGCAAGAGCTGTTCGGTCCCTTCTGTCTGCGAAGGGAACAAGTCTGGATACAAAAAGTACAGAAATGAGGAGGTGTCATTCAAAAATAAATAAACGACATTGTTTTTTTTAATCGTTACTATAGCTTCGAGTGTATTGCGACCAATGGAGGAAGCCCCGCGGCCCTCAGACCCCACACAGCCCGGACACAGGCACCCAGGAGACGGACGAGACACCGACACCTTCACCTTCACCTTCCTCCACCCCCTCTACTAATATGAAGTCTGTGCCTAACCCCAAGAAAAAGATGGCTATGGAAGTCATTCGCACGTTGAAGATGAAAAGGTCGGTGTGGGACATTTTATTTTTTATATATTTATATATATATATATATATATATATATATATATATATATATATATATATATATATATATATATATATATATATATTGTATCATATCAAGTGAGGCATTTTGACGATTTTGGGTTTAGTACAGTCTGTTTTTATTATCCTCCCTTGTCATGCAAATGTGATTATTCCTGGACCATCACCTGACAATGACAAACCTGTTGATCTTTACATAAGTTATTGTTAAGTTTATAACATGTGACAATAGGTTCAGTTATGGTTAATATTGGGAAGTGTTTGACGGCATTAAGGAATAAGCTATCACAGTTATGTTGAATATCGAATATCACACTTTCATATATCAACACAAACGAAAATACACTACAAATCTGTACTGTATTTATAAAAAAGAAAGAATGGTGAAAGGATGGTGTGGGAGGGTCTGTTTCTGGTGTTGGAGGCCTTTTTAAGGTCAAGGTTCAGCCTTATTATCATGTCTAACATAATGTTGCACAAGTCCCCTCCACGCCACACACAGAGAACATGACTAACACTATTTTAAATTAGGTTATAATCAAATAAAAGTCAAAGTAAATAAAACTAATGAGAAAGAAGGAAAACTAGTAAAACTCAAATTTCAAGTTGGATATATAGTCTTGTGAAGCATTTCATTCCCCTTCTTTCTTTCCCTCATTTCCTTTCATATCAGAAAGTAATAAAACCCTTGAAGAAAAATAATGGGATCTAGATCAAATGTTCAACCTCTTGTTAGTTACAATTTAGCTTTTGTTTGATGATAGCCAGAATATATAGATGATAAACACAGGAAGATAAAGAGAGTGCACATTTAATAAAGTTGCACATTAAATTAAACATCAGAGCCTTGGCTACATGAATCAGTTGGCTCTCTAACTTTGTTCTGCTTCACTTTTTCAAATTTAAACTTTGCAGGGAGAATGTCAACATATTTGAATGTGATTTGTGAGAGATTTAAACATGTCAACTGCCTCATTCCAAACATGTAAACATCCTGGAAGTGCTTTTGGAAGTGCTATTTTAAATGTTTCTGTGTGCCATCTTCATTTACTCGTACCCAGTAATATACATTCTGATATGTACACATTTGAACAATAGGATTTTTTTTTTTTATAAACGGTAAAAATGATTAAAATAGCACTAATGGTTGCAGAGATACAGCCTTTTTAGTTTGGGTGTGTAATTTTCGGAGCAGAGGCCAAAAAAAGTAACTAAAAACTAAAAAGTCATATAGAGATAGAAATAACTGAAAAGTTTAAAGTTTTAACTGGATTCAGATCAGAGATGTAACAACTTAAAACTACGCAGCCTGACCACGACTCTCTCCCCTGCAGGAAAAAGTTGACGGCTGACAAGTGGGGCATAGTCATCACCTCGGACCCCCCGGCCAGAGAAGGAAAGATTCACTTCGCCGTGGATCGCCTGAGGAAGCCGTTCGCCCTCCCGTTCCACATCTTCAACAAGGGCACCCACTGCATCCAATTCAGCTTCTACACGGCCCTGCACAGGATCCGCTGTTTCACTCTGGAGGATGAGAAGTGCGTGGGCCGAGCTTCGCCGCTGTTCCTGCGTCCCGGTGAGACACCACCAGCACCACCCCTGTGCTCTGTTTTCATCGGCAAACTGAGGAGCGGTGAATTAAAACTTGCGTCTCCTCTGCTGCCGCTTTTTCTTCCACAGGAGAAAGCTACGACGTGGTGGTCCGGTTCACGCTGAACCATTACGGATACTTCCCCACCACAATGTTCTTTGAGTTCTGCCCAGTATTGCCGAAAGCCATTCCCTTCTGCATCACGAGGGAGCTGGACGTGGTCGCCAGGACCCCTCTGGCGCTGGAGCTGGGGCCCGTGGCTCCGTACAGGCCGTTTCAGGTGGTCACCTACAAGCCGGTCAAATCGGTGATCGTGGAGGGAACACCGCCTCCGGGGTAAGTTCTCAAGAAGTGGATCGCAAACTTGGAAACACACTTTTATGCCTCGTTGTTATTAGAAGGGAAACTCAACAGATTTGACACGTTGAAGGTGTTTTTGGGGACTTTTGAAAGTTTGAAAGTGAATTATTTTTTGATTCTTGTACTTTTTAACTGTGCATTGTGAGTCCCACAATAAGATAAGATAAGATATTCATTTATTAGTCCCACGGTGGGGAAATTTCCGGATCACAGCAGTGGATGTACATTAGAGCATTAATAAAAATAAAAGATACAAATAAAAAACACGAAACACAATACTAAATACTAATACTACTACTAAAATGTGCAGTGTAGAAGTGCAGGGCTCGGTTGGTTGGTTACTCTTAATGTTGTCCTGAGTGTAACAGATAAACACGACATATTTATCTTAATCTCTCAAATATAATGAGGACAAATAATTTTCGCCAGCTGCAGAACATTTATTATTATTATTATTATTATTATTATTGTTATTATTATTGTTATTATTATAATAGATTTTAGTCCACATATTTGATTTGGGAGCTAGTTGAAGCAATGTTCTTGAGTTGAGATGTAAATCCATCACCGGATGATCCCAGAGCGGGGACAGAACCCTTCTGTAGTTCCCTCGTGATGCGCTGTGTGTTGGTTCCCTGCAGGTCGGGCTCCGGGCCTCTGAAGCAGGAAGTGAATTTGAGAAAGTACATGTACCCGGCTTACCTGAAGCAACTGGCGAAACAAAGGATGGAGGACTCCAAGTTCCTCTCTCCAGCTGCCCGACAGAAACTGGCTTCAGTCAAGTGAGAAACCGACAGAATTATTCACAATATTTAATGTGCTTAACTCCCCCGCCTCACCGTGTGTGTGTGTGTGTGTGTGTGTGTGTGTGTGCTGTTCGCCCCAGGGGTCTCCTCAGCTCTTCCTTGGAGATGAACACGTATGCCCAGCGACTTCACCTCCTGCTCCACCTGGAAGAGATCCAGACGGAGGTGGACATCAGGAAATACGACCTCCGCGATCAAGTGTTGACGCGAGACCAATGCGACAGCAAACTGCTCACACTCCGAGTAAGTCGAATCCCCACAGTGCGTATCTACTGCTTTTTAAACCACAACCCCTCTGCTTCCTGCGATAAATAAATATAAAGCTCGGTATTTTGGAATAAACAAAAAGGGTACGTCTGCTGTTCTCCAACAGGCTCCTGGCGTCGCTGAGAACCGTCCCTCCGTGCTCCGGGGAGATTGTCTCCGGTTGTCCAATTCAGCAGACAAGGGCGAGCCGAGCACGGCGTACCTCGGATACGTGCACTGGGTGGAGCTGGACAGCGTGACGCTGGGCTTCTCCAAGAGGTGAGCGCCGCCGGACCGCCGCTCGCTCGGCCGTCGTGAAAAAAAACCCGGTTGGCGTCCCCGGCGGCGAATAAAAGCGCGGCGTTCCTTCTCCGTTCCAGGTTGCTGTTCAGCAGCGATATGAAGTTCGACGTGGAGTTCACTCTCAACCGGTACTGCTTGGACCTGCAGCACCGGGCCGTGGACTTGGCGGAGAAGCACAAGCTGGGGAAGGTGCTGTTTCCGACCGCCGCGGCGGTGGATTATCGCTCCATGCCTAAACTCAGGTGAGGTGGCAACGCACACACGGTTCAAGCATACACAAAAACACCAGAACACAACATGGCGTCATCTCCAAACCTAACAAACCCAAACTAAGTTTGTACGGTCATGGAAAACCTGGAAAAGTCATGTAATTTTAAATTTTATTTTGTTTAGTTTGGAGGACCCAGCAATATAAGCTTTTCATTGTACAAATAACTTGTTATATGTGCACATGACATTAAAATATCTTGAATCTTGAATTTTAAAATGGTCATTTTAAAAATAAAATCATCAAAGTTGGGGAAAAGTCGTGGAAATTTGTTATAATCACATGTTCATTTACGCCGACTTTGAAAGAATTAATATGTTTTTTTCAAAGAAAGACGCTCAAAATATAAACCGGCATACGCTCTCAATACGCAACATTTTGTAAAATTTTCATGCTCATACCGAGATTTCAGTTTGCTCATGGAAATTTGGTTTAAAGTCCTGGAAATCCATCGGTCAAAATGTGTAAGAACCCTGCAAAACCCAACATGGCGTCATCTCCAAACCTAACCCACCGAAACCGCTCTGAGGTATCTGGTGTACTCGTCGTGCCTCGGCGGTGAAAGCTACTGGAATTATTAATAAGAGTTTATGATCTGCTAATGATGACGGGGCGGCCTTCGCCGCTCCCTGGGCACTTATCCACCGTATCGTACTAACAGGCCGTTCTTTGGTTGAACGCCATAAACTCACACCGAGTGAATACGGGCAAAGATATCGCCCCTGTGTGTGAAAAGACGTAGCAGATAAATAACCGTTCAGACCTGCGTGTAACTAACGTAGCGTCTCATCGTACAATCGGGTACGCGTGCGGTTTTGTTTTCCTCGCCACAGTAGAAGTCAGGGTTCGTACGGTCATGGAAAACCTGGAGAAGTCATGGAATTCTAAAATGGTCATTTCCAGGCCTGGAAAAGTCATGGGAAAAAAAATTAAATCATAAAAGTTTTGGAAAAGTCATGGAAATTTGTTATTTAGTTTATTTTTTTATTTCGGTTATATACAAAAAGCAAGATTTTTGTTTTGTTTTTTTACAACAAAAGAAGAAAGCGGCTAACCCAAAGGGTCAAGGCTGAAGCTATCAAGCTTATAAGTGCCCTAACCTATGATTTCACGAGAAAACTTAATTCAGAGAATCATATACTGTACATATACATATATACAGTATATATACACACACAAACATATACACATACACATATATACACATATACATACACACACATACACATTCACATACCCATATACATCTACACACACACACACATAAATCCACACACATACATATTTACATAAAACAATAATCAAAACAACAAAAAACTTGTCCCCATTAACTGTTACTTATGTATTTCTCGAGTCTTTTCTTTAAATTTTTTCTTAAATATCAACAGATTTTTACTATCATTGATTTCATCAGTTAAAATATTGATGAAATCAAGGATAGTAAAAATCTGTTGATTTAAGCCGAGTTTGAAATAATTAATGTTTTTTAAAGAAAGACGCTCGAAATATAAACCGGCACACGCTCTCAATACGCAACATTTTCTAAAATGTTCATGTTTGTACCGAGATTTTCAGTTTGGTCATGGAAATTTGGTGAAAAGTCATGGAAAAGTTATGGAAAAGTCGTGGAAATCCACTGGTCAAAATGTGCAAGAACCCTGAGAAGTTGTTGCGCCGCTGTGTAAAGGTCCATCGTCATGTTGTGTCTCTGCAGGATGTTCAACGAGCAGCTGGAGAACAACCCGGAGCAACACGCCGCGGTGCAGCGCATCGTGGCCGGGTCCTCGAGGCCCGCCCCTCATCTGGTGTTTGGACCTCCCGGGACTGGGAAGACCATCACTCTGGTGGAGGCCATGCATCAGGTAACGAGTGACGGAGATGAATTTACAGCCTCTAATTATCTGGCAATAGGGCAATAATACGCTTTTCAACTGTTGCTCGGACAAAACACGACATTTGGGGACGTCGCCTATTGTGAAAGTCATTTTACTGAATTTATTTGACCGCTTTCTGATGTTTTTAGGGACTAAACAGTTAATAGAGAAAGTATTTCAGGCAGGCTTTTGATTGGACCGCCACCCATCTGTGAACTCAGCATTTATTTTTATCTCAACTGCACACCTGTAAACTGACGCGTCGGCATTTTGTACTGTTGCAACGCTATCGCGGTCACAAGATCTGTACACCGACACACACACACACACACGCACACACACACACACACAGAGACTCCAAAGGTGAAACCAATACCAGCTCTGTTATCTAATAATATGTGTGTGTACATAATAATCATCAGCCCTAATATGAACACAGTATCCTGTGATGCCAATTATCTCCACTTGCCAATTAGATTTTTCTCTTTTTATTGGTTTAAATAGCATTCAAATAATTGTTGTGTAATACAATCGATGAATTTGACTTTGCTCGTATCGACAGGTCAGCAAGGCCGACCGGTCCTCCCGCATCCTGGCCTGCGCTCCTTCCAACAGCGCGTGTGACCTCCTCTGCGAGAGGCTGATGGTTCACGCCGAGGCTTCCCGCATCTACCGCGTGTACGCCAGCAGCCGAGACCCGAGGAGCATCCCCAAGAACATGCTGGTGAGCACCGGCGGGCCTCTCTACGGCACACGGGATACGCTGCTTACTGGCCACAAACCAGCTCTGATGGTCAGAAACAAAAACGCATTATAGCGAGTTTCCTCCTCACAAGTATTCATACTCGGCATTTACCAGATGGATCATAACGATTCTTCGTGTTGATCCAGATGGGACTTGAGGAATCTCTTCCAGCATATAACCAAACCTCTCGAGGGGAGCATAGATGAGCTGTAATACAGGGTTCGTACGGTCATGGAAAACCTGGAAAAGTCATGGCATTTTAAAATGGTCATTTCCAGGCCTGGAAAAGTCCTGGAAAAAACTTAAATCATAAAAGTTTTGGAAAAGTCATGGAAATTTGACATCATCACATGTTTATTCACGCCGAGTTTGAAATAATTAAGAAAGACGCTCAAAATATGAGCCGGCGTACGCTCTCGATACACAACATTTTTCATGTTTATACAGAGATTCCAGTTTGTTCATGGAAATTTGGTTTAAAGTCATGGAAAAGTCATGGAAAGGTCATGGAAATCCATTAGTCAACATGTGTAAGAACCCTGGTAATAGAAGAGACTGTGATGGACAGATATGTATTGAACTGCTTTGATTTAAGGATGAATGGAAAATCTATATCTTTTTCTTTCTGACTTATTGTCTCGTCTTTTGTCTCTTTTTTTTTAGAAATACTGCAACTGGAACCAGGCCAAAGGGGTATTTGAGTCTCCACTGAGAGAAACTCTGAGGAAATACTTGATCGTAGTTACAACTTTGGTCACCGCCGGGAAGTAGGTTGATTGCATCTCCAGTAATTATTCACTATTCCTGACTCATTGACTCCTTAGCAGCATCTTTTGTTGTTGTGTTGAGCTGTGTTACACTTCCTATTCCACGTATTGATCACATTTGTGTTTCTGTTTTTAGGCTGGTGACGACAGGAATCCCAGTCGGCTTTTTTACACACGTCTTTGTGGATGAAGGCGGCCACGCAGTGGAGTCAGAGTGTGTCATTCCCATCGCAGGTACATAATAATAATAATAATAATAATAATAATAATAATAATAATAATAATAATGATGCATTTCATTTTTATCACACTCTTCCTTCAAAGAATCTCAGAGTGCCACACAGATACTAAAAACAAATAAAACAGATTAAAACATAGTTAAAGCAATCCATAAAAAAAGAAATTTAAAAAAGAAGAATGTAATAGCTGACAATAAATTAACTGAAGGTAAAAAAATATGCCTTCTTGAATAAAAAGGTTTTTAGGCCAGTCTTAATAAATGCTGATTATCTGAATTATCACAAAACTTCAACACGTCTTTTTAGTTTTGCCAAACATTGACGAAAGAGTTATTTTGTAAGACGTATACATACTGATGCAGTACACAGATTGGGTTTCCCAGGGTTCGTACGGTCATGGAAAACCTGGAAAAGTCATGGAATTTCAAAATGGTCATTTTCCAGGCCTGGAAAAGTCATGGAAAGAAACTTAAATCATAAATTTTTTTGGAAAAGTCATGGAAATTTGTTATTTACGCCGAGTTTGAAATAATTAATATGTTTTTTAAAGAAAGACGCTAAAAATATAAGCCGGCACACGCTCTCAATACGCAACATTTGCTAAAATGTTCATGTTTATACCGAGATTTTCAGTTTGGTCATGGAAATTTAGTGAAAAGTCATGGAAAAGTTATGGAAATCCATTAGTCAAAATGTGTAAGAACCCTTGTTTCCATTCACAAGGAAACTGAGACGACATCCTACTGAATGTAGGTTTAGTTCTTATAAAATCTCAAGGATGATTCGTATCCACGCATTATAACCCAGTGTATATTAATCATAGTGGCAAACCTTTCTTTTGTACAGTTATGCCAGCGTTTTGACGTATCAAACTGCTATTTTTATTCCGATTTTCTTCTGCTCAGGAAACTATAAATAAATGTCCTGATTTCTATCACACTGTAAAGAACAGAGTGTATGAAGGTGTTGTCATGGAGAAGAGGAAGAGTTGAACAGATGTATCTCCAGTCATTCGGAGCTGGGTCCAGATTTCATTTGCACACAGTTTCTTCATCGCACAGGTCGTTACTCTAGTGGGAATGTCGAGGAGAGACTTTTCTTCTGGAGCGTTTATAGCTCTGTAAACCTGGGCGGTGGCTGCGGAAACTGCGCATGGTGCTGCGATTTACAGAAATCCATCCTAGATTGGGAAATGCGTGTCCCAGAAGGCGGAGAGAAGCGCTTCACTGCTTCCAGGCTCCTAGCAGCAGATGTGCACTCCATCTTTACACATCTGTCAAGGTGGTCGTATGAATAAAGCTCCCACTGTCTTCACAGGTCTGCTCAGTGCACAGAATGGTCAGCTGGTGCTGGCAGGAGATCCCAAGCAGCTGGGTCCCATCCTCCGATCCCCCTTTTCACTGCAGTATGGACTGGGTGAGCCTTGGGGGGGGTCACGTTATTATTAATATGTTCTGAGAGTAGCTATTGCAGTGCTTTTACTGCTAACATTTTTTATTTTATTTATTAGTATTTAGTATTGTGTTTTTATTTGTACCTTTTATTTTTATTAATGCTCTATGTACATCCACTGCTGTGATCCTTGAATTTCCCCACTGTGGGACTAATAAATGAATATCTTAAAAGTAAAGGATAGAAAAACTTAAACTGTCGCTTCTGCATTTGTTTTTAGAATAGAATAGAAATATACTTTATTAATACCCAAGGGGAAATTAGTTGACAACAGAAGCAGCACCGATAAAACTAAACACAATATACACAATATAAGTATAAGAAAGAAAGAAAGTGACAGTGCATAAAGTAAAGTGTGCAAAGTGAAATATAAAATACAAAATAACATAAAATAAAATATATCTGTATATATACACAGCATATACACAACATATATCTAAATGTAAATAAAGCACTGTAAAATTAAATTAAAAATAAATAAAATATATATATATATATCTAGATAGTGTGCAAAATGCAAAGTATGTGTGCAGTGCAGATCAACCGTGTAAGTATGTTTTTATTTATGATTCAAAAGTGTAACTGTGACTCTGTGACGTTGGTGTTCCTCAGGGCTTTCTCTGCTCGAGAGGCTGATGACGCACAACGCTTTATACCAGAAAAACACAGCGTCCGGCCACTTTGACACCCGCTTCGTCACCAAGCTGCTGAGAAACTACCGGTAAGCCTTCCAGGTTTCACTTTGCTCGTTAAGAGTTTTAGTTCAAGCTCAAAAACCAATTCTTCCCTTCCTCAGGTCTCATCCTGCCATCCTGAAGATCCCCAATGAGCTCTTCTACGAGAACGAACTGCAGGTGTTTGCCGACCCGTGGGAGCGGGATACGTACTGCAACTGGGAACACCTTCCCAAAAAGGTGTGGCTGGAAGGACATTCAGTTTATTCTTCTTTTCTTTTCTTTTTTTACTTCTGAAAACATCTCGATACTTAACAAAACATTCAGAAAAGCTTGACACGTGGCTTTGATTTTGGCCTTTTTTACTTGTAAATCCCCAAACTTTATGGAAGTGCAATACTAAATTGCTGAACTGTACCTGTTTATTGTTATTCGAGTCACAGGCCATATAATATACATTTTCTGAACACTGAAACAAGCTGTAGACTGCCACAGAAGACCACGCAGCAACATTTATGACAAATCGGGTCTTATTATTGAAAGGAAAGTCTCGTTTGAGGCCGCTCACGCTCGCATCTCTACAGGGTTTCCCGCTCATCTTCCACGGGGTGATGGGGAAAGACGAGAGAGAGGCCAACAATCCTTCTTTCTTCAACGTGTCCGAGATCGAAGTCGTGGTCGACTACCTCACCAAGCTGATGGACACGCAAGGAAAGAAGGGTCTCCCCAAGCTCTGTGCCAAGGACATCGGCATCATCTCCCCCTACAGGAAACAAGTGAGTCCGTTTGAGCTGCTCGAGACGCGGAAAAAAACGCTTGACCTCGTCACCGGTCACACGCTCACCTTTTCTCACAGGTCGAGAAAATCCAGATGGCCCTGAAGTCCGTCAAGGCTCTGAAGCGATGGGGCGATCTCAAAGAGCTCAAGGTCAGCGACGCTACACATCTTTGATAATACGGTGAAATAAATAGGGGGATGCTCATTTAAAGGGGGCATATTATGAAAATTCCACTTTTTTAGTGCTTCTATACGTTAATTTGGGTATCTGGCATGTCTCCCAACACAAAAACGCTGGAAAAGAACAACTCAGGCGGCTTGTTGTGGTTCCTCTATGTCAGAAACGATACGCTTGAGTGAGTCGAATGGGATCACCACCAACGTCTACGTAGATTTTGGCATTGGAACGCCCCCCCCCCACCACCACTCGACCCGCCCAGTTTAAAGTCTCCTGCACAGAATCAATGCAATATCATTTGAAGTTACAGTGTGTCCTCTGTTTGTCTTCAGGTGGGCTCTGTGGAGGAGTTCCAGGGCCAGGAGAGGAAGGTCATCATGGTCTCCACCGTCCGCAGCAGCCTCAATTACATCAAGATGGACAAAGACTTCAGCATCGGATTCCTGTCCAATGAAAAGGTGCGCTGACTATTCCTTTAAAAAGAATATGTAATCAAACCAGCAGGATCTTTTTAAAGTACGCATCTCTCTCTCTCTTCGTATCTACGGCAGCGGTTCAACGTGGCCCTGACCAGAGCCAGGTCCCTGTTGATAGTGGTGGGAAACCCTGTGATCCTCAACAAGGACCCCACCTGGGAGAAGTAAGGCGAAGCCACAACAACCGAGTGTCCTCTGCTTTAGAGCCTTGTACGGACGTGTGTCGAGATTTAAAGTGCATTCTTGACCGTTGAAACGGGGTTAACCAAACAATCTCCTCACACGGTCTAGTCGTCACTGCTCATCACACATATTCCTCAGCGGGGGGAGTTTACATAGTTTTAGATGTCCACACTCGTTACCTTCGCATTCTGCGGAAGGTTATGTTTTGATCGCTGTGTATTTATTTTTACGTGTGTGTGTGTGTGTGTGTGTTATTCGCATAACGCAAAAAGTATTAAACCGAATCGCATACAATTTGGTAGGATGATTGGTTATTATCCGGGGACCATTTGATTTAGATTTTGGGATGATCCGGTCAAAGGTCAAAGGTCAAGGTCATGAAAAGGTTGCGGCGAAGGTATGCGATCTACCGAGTGCCCGTTCTAGTTTCTTTTTTTGAGCACAACCAGGGACTTCTCATCCATTTTCACATCGTTTTAATGTTTTTGTTTATTTTTAATCTGCAGGCTCATCCGCTATTGTGTGAAGGAGAAGGGTTACACTGGATTCGACTTTGAGGACGCGGAAGGAGAGGACGACCTCGTGTCCAGACTGGCCACGCTGAACATCAACGTGGATTCAGACGGTCAGTGGAGCGCTCATGTGATGCTTTGTCACGTGATGCTTCGTCATGTCATCATTAGCTATAGCTGCCATAGTAAGAGTTGCAGCTCAACAAACGGGCATGAAATGACATCAGATGTTGTGTCTTCGTCGTAGAGCCTGTCGAGGAGGGAGAGCAGCGCGCCCTCCAGCAGCAGCCGGACTCGAGTGAAGACATGAAGATTGACATCTGAAATAAAAGAACCATTTGCAGAGACGGCAACACGTTTACATTTATGTACAGTTAAGATGCACAGCAACTACCTATTCTGAGCTCTTACTTTAACTGTTCATCTACCGATTAAGAATATATCCTTTTTAAAATCAACTTTTCGAAGAACTGTTTACTTAATTTGCTGCAGTCAGTCGGAGCTCGCCTTTTGGACGACGGCAAAATAATGAAATTGTTAAATGTTTAGTTGTGTGTACCTCTCTTCAGTGGCTTCTTGAATAAAACTGCCACTTAACAGACATTTATATGTGGGAAAATAAGTTGCAGGCGATCCAAGGACATCTTTGCCATTCTCAGGAATTCTTCGGCAAGTCGGTATTTTTTCAACTCAAACTTCTCTCTAATAGTTGAAGCCTGAAGAAAGTCATGAAGTCATTCCTGAACCATATTGTGATGCACTTTTGTCATAGCAGAACCTCTTGATTCATTACACGGTAAATAATTGACCCGAGGAGGCCAAGTCGGTCTCGTCTCAAAAAGAGTTTATTAATATATACTTCAAATCAAACACGACAGCAAATTGTTTACAGAGCTTTATAACAATAAACGTGTGTATAAATTGTTATCCTGTCATTTCAAATACTTCCAGAGAAAGAAAGAAGAAGAAAAAAAAGGAGTGTGTCATTGTTTTCTCATGCAGACATCGTGATAAGGACGCTTTGAGAGAGCGACCTTATGGGTACAAACACACAGCGGTATTCTACATGCTCTTATTTCTATGTTCAACATTAGACCCTCCGCGGCTTTCATCATTATGCTCCGCCTCCAGCTGTGAAAGGTATTTGACTGACCTTTTAATTCCCCTAAAATTCCATGGCGTTAAGCTTGAACATGTTTTCATTTTGATAACATATGTAGGCGTACCGATGTTTACCTACGCCTCGTCTGTGTTGTCGTCCACAAAGATGCACATAACCAGAGTGAAACACAAGATCCAACCTAGAGAGACTTGAGGTAACATTAAGTGTGTGTGTGTGAGTGTGTGTGCTTAAACACCAAATGCTTCATGTGAAACTGAAAACACACCTTTTCCGACTATATCTGGATTAAAACACAGATTTGCACTTTAGTAGCTCTTAAATATCTCTTATGGTACTTTTGTAGTTTGACTGTTGAGGAAATGTTACTTTCTGTATTCTTGTTGTTCTTAGTTTGTCCTCTAGGTTGAAATACACTTATTGTAAGTCGCTTTGGATAAAAGCGTCTGCTAAATGACATGTGATGTAATCTAATGTGAGCTGGGGAAAGAACTAGTTGTAACTCCTCTGGGAACCAGTGAAAGCACATGAGGCCAGTAGGGGGAATGAAGTGACATTACGATTATATAACAGATACAGGTTTGGCCTGCTGGGTCGGTTTGTTGCCATTACAAGCGTATTTGTGGTTGCATGCTAAATCCAAAGATATGTCACATTATTATTATGACTACTCAACATCAACTCCCCTTGTAGACCGACCGCAACCGAGGGACACGCAGAGTACTCGAGGCCGAGAAAAGGAATTCCACGAAGAGCCGCAGCGAGGTCACGGGGCCTTTTGAGCGTCTGCATGTCAAGTTCAAAATGGAGCGATCTGAGAGGTTAACGTGTCTCCAAAGGCCGTTCAAAGAGTGTGAACCTTTGAAGATATTCTGCTCCTTTAACGAGAGACATTAAATATCTTCTCGCCAAGAAATGAAGATCAAGATTGAGTCAAAAGGAATAAACCCAGTTTTCATTTTTCCACAGCTGGACAAACTTTCTTTTGGCAGAAATACACAACTCTTAAAACATTAAAGACAATATTTATGGCCGCGGACATGTTTTTCCATGAATGTTGAATTTTTGGAGAACTTCACCCGTAAATTTGTCAAAACCTACTTTTCCCCCGTCAAGACAAATAAAGATGGAGGCATTTCTGGATGAAATCTTAATATTTATGTTACAAAGGACTGAAACTTTAAACCAATGACATATTTGTTCTGACGCTTGGAGCAATTCGAATAACCAAGCTTCGTGAAGCATATCGGAGAGGTCACTCTTGACCTTGTCGGTCGGTATCGGGTTGGCGTGGAGCCGGTGGTTTATCTGGCGCTGGGGGAGAACAACAAGAGAAAAGAAAAAGGCACAACGCAACAGAGAAGGCACCGGGGGGGTAAAACGACTCACGAACACGTAGAGAATGTCGTCCGACTGGAAAACAAACGAACACACACACACACACACACACACACTCACTCACCAGTGCTAACGGCTCGAACGAGACCTGGTTTCCGGTGAGCGTGACTGACTGGCAGAAGAAAGGCTGAACTCGTTCGCCCTCGTTGAACAAAGACGGGAGGTTTCGCCAGACTGCGGCCTTCACTTTGGTTTCTGCTGCCGTCGGAGCCAGCAGCCGTCGTCGTAGCCACGTTAGCTTGCGTCTCAACGGGCTAGCTCTCGCACGTGGCACGCCCCTCCCCCGACACCTCTAGGCCCACAGCACAGTTATGAAAACCTCTTTATTATTATTTTAGGAACGCTGACCACAATGACACAAGCGACCATTTGGTTGTGCTTGGTAAGAGTTGCGGCTTTGTTGGGTTTCCACGACAACAACACCAGGTACAGACAGATGGACACAACAGGGAGCCCCTCACGTGGAATGTTAGCTAGCGGACGATTAGCATTAGACAGTGGTGTGGAAACTGAAAAGAAAAAAGGGGAAAAAGGAAGAAGAAGGCACTCGCTCTCATGGTGGAAAGATCAGGACGACCGCGATGAAGTGAAGTGACGCTAACGGGACAGTCTGGACACGCCGTGAAGACTTTATACAAGCGGGGAATGACAGCGCTCGCTCAAGCGCGCAAGGAACAATATTGCATACAAATATGTGTACCCGTTACCACATGTTACATCACAAATATAAAAAGGAAAAAAAACTGGAAAGATTCCTTGTGTGATAAAAAAAAAAAAAGGAACTTGAAACATCAATTTCTAAGCACGGTTGTTATATAGACAAAGTTTGTTTCCCGTATTCGGTTTCTTTGCGTTTTGATTCGTCTGCCTGGCCCGTTAGTGGGAAATGGGAGATCCGGGACAAAGAGGCCATTTTGGTAAAAAGGTCAGTCCTTTTCGTAAGTTTTAATTTTTTCTTCTTCTTCTTCTTCCTATTGGTCAGTTGGTTTGATGGCGTCTGGACCGCTTCACAGCAGCGCGCAGCCCATTTTCTTCTTGGACTTGCGGACCTGCAGCGCCGCCCTGGTGGCCATCTCGAACACTTCCCGCACGCCGTCCTTGGTCTTGGCGGAGCACTCCAAACTGCCAAAGGCACTGATTTTGCTCGCCATTTCTCGGCCTTCTTCAGGCTTCACCGGCTCCTGCGTGGGGAGACAGACACGGTCGTGAGGTGATGCACAAACATGTCGTCTTTTTGCTGAGGCGACGGTTATCGCCATTACTTTAGGATTGATTAAACGTCACTAAATTAAGTAAAAATATATAAAAACAGATGTGATAGTGGCTGCTTTTGCTTTAAAATGACTGAAATACTCAGACAATATTAGAAAAAAAGTTTTTCAACATTAAAGCATGTAATGAAATACAAGTATGAACCTAAAAATGTGCATGATCTGTCCCCTTAAGTATCCACCATAAGTAAATATGGACAATTGAAAGTGAAGCATGATTAGAGCTGCAACAATTAATCGATTAATCAATCGAGAGAAAAATGAATTGACAACTATTTTGATAATGAATAGTTATTTATCAAGCAAAAATGCCAACCAGTCTCTGGTTGAATACCTTTGGAATTTGCATTTTTACACAAACTGTACATGTTTATACACAATATATAAATCATTGTGAAAATAATCAGTTTATTCATCAAATATGAAAATAACTAGCATGCCAGAACATGCGGGTCCACCTGTCCACCCCTATATTGTTTGTCGGCCTCTTATAAAACCACAAAAGATGAATTTGATGCGCCTGTGTTTTCTACCCGTTTACACTTTGATGACACATCAGATACTCAGGTACACACGACTTCACCAACCCTCGCAGCTTAATCATCATAGCTTACACACGTCAGATCAACAACACCTGTGTGTGTGTGTGTGTGTGTGTGTCCCCGCCCGATCCAAAACACTTCAACTGATAACTCAGTGCTGCTCTGTGTCAAACGGCGCCTGAGCAGCTGATGGTGGACTTTGAAAGAGCTGGAGAGCTTTGTGAACACGTGGCTGCGATGGGGTGGACCTTGAGACCGGCAGGGAACGGCCACAGTGCATGCTGGGACACAGCGGACCAATATGCTGCTGTTCATACAGTAAGACTGAAAAGTTAACTCTAAAAAAAGGTTTAAAAAATATAAAAAGGGACACCTTTTCCATCTCATCAATACATTTCATAAGTTTGTACTCCTGTGGATATTAGATAGATGCTTCCTAAACTGAACCCTACTAAACGTTTCCACCCTGGACATATCATCGGGCCTTTAGTGCCTCCTTCTACCCGATTACTTTAGTGCAGTTTCTTCGTGCTTCCCCTCCCCCCCTTCAGAGTCTTTCTGTATACCTGCTTCATCTTGGCCAGCTCTCTCCGTGTGTGCTCATCATTCCTCAGGTCCTTCTTGTTCCCCACCAGGATGATGGGCACATTGGGACAGAAGTGCTTCACCTCCGGCGTCCACTTCTCCGGGATATTTTCTGTCCCGGGAGAGAGAGAGAGAGACGAGGAGTAAGCACACATACGCGTAAGAGGGCGAGAGTGGGGAGGGGGAGGGGGGGGGGTCTATAAAGAGGGCCAGGCAGTGCAGAACTCGTCTGGTGATGGATCGCTCTGCAGACGGCCGGAGGCAAAGATGTTTTTAGCTGCACTAATCCTACTTCCCATCAAGTCCATTAAGTCATTTAACAAACAGCTGATTTAAAGCAGCCTTGATTCTTTGAGGATTAACACAGTAATAAAAGATCACTTCTACACAGGGAAAGTCAGGTATCTCATCGTGACATACGAGTCATCCTTCAGGTTCATCCCATTCAGACTGACCTTGTTTAAACACACAAATAAAAAAAAGGACATGTCGGCAGTTCCCTACCTAAGCTGTCTGGGCTGTCGATGGAGAAGCACATGAGGATGACGTCTGTGTCGGGGTAGGAGAGAGGCCTCAACCGGTCGTAGTCCTCTTGGCCCGCAGTATCCCACAACGCCAACTCCACCTGAGAGAAATCAGAAGAAAAGACGGAGTGAGAAGTCACACACACACACACACACACACACACACACACACACACACACAAAATGGTGGTGGTTTTAGAAACAGAGTGATTCTCTCCATGATTTGAATCAATGACGACATTTGGGTGGAAATTCTGTAATTTGAAGCCTTCCAATAAAAAAAAGGAAAGAAAAAGTAAAAAAGGTTTACCCAGAGAAATGAGTCTCACTTTTCCAGGTGATTAAAACTTTTAAACCAGTCAAGACGTCATAAGTAATGAACTTTATTTTCTCATCCTCGAAGAGCCGTGACGCATGAACCTCCATTTTGTGCACATTTTCCCCCAAAGGCCGTTGCTTTAAATATCAGGACTGTTTAACTAGCAACCTCCTCCTGTCACACACCCCCTCATCAACACAGATGTGTGTGTTTTACGTTGTTTATCTCCTCCTCATCTGCACTGCAGCTCTGACCTGATTCACAAGTCTGCTACGTTCTCAGGCTTGTGGAAACTAACTCGGGCCGGCCTCCCATAACACCGCCGATTAATTCAATTAGGGGAAGTGGGGGGGATTAGGGAGCATCTGACCAGATGCCTTCTGTCCCTGTCTCAGCGTCAGCAGGCGCCCTTTATTTGACTCACTGTTGAAAAACATGGAGAAAAAAAACCTAAATACTGTAAATTTGCCGAGTGAAAATAGACTGTGATAAGCCGGCAGAGAGCGCAGGCGTCACAACGGGCCCAAAATAGAGGCTTGCGGAGGGTGGGAGGAAGTTTATTGCACGAGTAACCAGAGTTATGTTCCCACTGGACCTGTTGTACGCGGAACGCTTTAGGGAGGAGAAGAAAAGGTGGGGAAAACTGCTTCATTCACAGGCTGTCCAACACATCGACGAGGCCAGAACGAGAATGAGGGGCTCAAATTCAGGGGCTGAAAATACCCGATCCATCTGGTTGATTAATTGGACATTTCTTACATCATCCTCTTGAAAAGTGGAGAGGATAACTTAAAATGAGCACACACACACACACACACACACACGCATCTCTTGACCAAAATCATCCCCTAGATGAATCCCTAACTCTACATTTCCTGTCCAGAACACAGCAGTTAACCCGTCCTCGCCCCCCGATCTAAATGCGACCAGGACAGGAAATGAGAGACGTTTATCGGCCAGGAGGTCCCGGTGGGCGGAGAGGGATTGCCAGGAGACGTCCCTGTTCCCTGTCTGAACAGGAAGCTGGGAAGTACAGTCATTTCCTGTTTTGGCAAGCGGTGATCCTCCAGCAGTGGTCGGCTCAGGGGAACAAAACCCTCCGACATTACCAGCCATCTGCTGACCGAGTCAGATTGGAGACATCTCTCACACACACACACACACACACACACACACACACACACACACACACACACACACACACACACACACACACACACACACACACACACACACACACACACACACACACACACACACACACACACACACACACACACACACACACACACACACACACACACACACTTGGGAGCAGGACTTTAATGGAGTCGGTTTCATTACGTCGTCTTTTCCTCGGGCTGAACAATATATAAAAAAGGGAAATATGTAATTACTCTGTGTCGAATATTGCGGAAACTTTATTACGAGCGATAAATAAAACAGGCACTACAGTTTACTCCGTTCTGTTAAATACAACAAATTGCTTGTTGAAATAAAAATAAATTACATTGCTTCTTGTATCCTTATTGAGCCTGACAAACTCAACAATTTACTCAGCACTTTACTTTATTTTCCCTTTGTTTTTCCCCTTGTAGTATTTAGTATTTTAGTATTAGTATTTATTTTTTATTTTTATTAATGCTCTAATGTACACCCACTGCTGTGATCCTGAAATGTCCCCACTGTGGGACTAATAAATGAATATCTTATTGAAAAGAATTGAGAAATTAACAGTACACAAACACTCCATCCGCTAACTAACTCTTCAAATAAAACATTAAAAGAAACAGTCAGCGGGAATATAATGTGCAGCCCTACTTTATTGAATATTTAATGCACTTAATTTACCCTCCGCCATTTCATTTTTAGTGTCCACATAACAGTTCAGTGATTACTCAGCAAGAGCGTGATTAATAAAAGTCCTACATTATTGCTCACTATAGTAAACACTGTTCACACACATGTCGTAAACTACAGTAAACACTTCTAGTATATAGATAGTCGTGGAACACATTGTTCACATTAAAATAATGTCAAATAATGACAGAAAAAAAACCATAATACTTTGTCTAGTTTCTGTATTTCCACGTCTTCTACAGGAGACGAGCAGCCTGAGGAAACCCATGCATGTCGCCGTGAAGTGCTCATTTATGACCTCTTCCCAAAGCAAAAGGTCAGAGAGGTCACTCACTTAACGACTTTAAGGCCAGTGTTGGTTTTACGACGGAGAGACTTCCTACGCTACAGAAACGACCCCTTTACCCCAACCTTCAGATGTACCGACCTGTTTTCCGTCCACCTCGATGTCCGCGATGTAGTTCTCGAACACCGTCGGGACGTAGACTTCAGGGAACTGGTCTTTACTGAAGACGATGAGGAGGCACGTCTTCCCGCAGGCTCCATCCCCGACAATCACCAGCTTCTTCCGAATGGCGGCCATCTCTGTTGGTGAAACGAGGGGAGAGAGCTTTTACAAGAAGGTCGTAGACGGACATTAAAAAACAACAACAACAACAAAGTTTGTCCGTTAAAACTACAAAAAGGAAACTTTTGGGGAGTTTTTGCTCGTCCCAGTGTAGGAACGAGCCAAAAAAAAACTCAAGTCACGCTTCGTCAACCCATTTGTGTATTCTACGCTGCACATATTTAAATTGTTTCTAAAAGATACGAGTAGTCAAAACAAAAACAACGCTGTACAAAATGTCCTGCCGTGTGGCTTCAAAGCCACCACTCCGACATCTTTGACTGACAGTTCGGCACCACCCCAGGGGCTGCTCAAAAGGGATGACAAATCAACACTACAAAAGCTACGTGAAGAACGGAGGAGGAGGAGGAGGAAGATGGTGGAGTGATGGGGAAGAGAGAAGACAGGAGGGTGGGGGTTGTTGAGACAAGCTGGTGCGCGGAGGAATGCGCCACTGGGCTCCCCGGCCTCCCCGGTTTGTTTCCCTCTGCAACGCGTGTGGAAAAGAAAAGCGTCCGGGAAGTCGGAGCAGCTGGTGAAGCGCTCACTGGCGTCCTAAAGCTCTGTCCTACGTCTGATGTCTCCGGAGGCTTTTTAAGAAACACTGCTTAGGTAGTAGATAACACCCCGATTCTCTCAAAATGAAAAACAAAAAAGAGCCAAACGCTAAACCTGCTGCACACATGTAGTAGCTGTAGTAGCTTAACCCTCCTGTTACCTTCAGGGTCAATTTGACCCCATTCAATGTTTAACATCGATGTTCTTTTGGTCAATTTGACCCCAGGCTGTTTTTTACTGTGTCAAACATATAAGAAATATAATTTTTTATATATGTAAAAGGGCTATTTAGGTAGTCAACAAACACACATAAAGTACCTCACACTTACACTTGGGAAACAATATTAATGCTAATAATTTTCTGGAGGTTTTAATTGCTGGGGTCAAATTTACACCCGAGGGTAAAATATGTTAGTAAATGTGAAGGTAACAGGTTAAGAGAGTTGTGAACATGCGTAGAAAAGACAACAAGAAAGACGACTCCACAAACCAAAACAAAACCACGGTCAGACAAAAGATGGATGCGGGGTTTAATTTCAAAGCAACGCTCTGGGCCTGCGTGGGTGAAGCTTTACTGGTTTTCCTATGAACATGCAGTCCATAAAATAAAAAATAAACAGAACCAGGCGGTATTCCTGCAAGAGGCCCAGAGGAGAGGACTGGTTTCGGTTTATGAGGCGCGAGTTAGCGGCGCGAGTTAGCAGCAGCGCTAACGGAGGAGCCCAGCTGCCTCGTTTGGCTCCTCACCTCCTCCTCCTCCTCCTCCTCCTCTTTCCGCCAGGCAGCGGTCCTCCTCCTCCTCCTCCTCACCCACTTTGGGGAGGAAATGTTTGTATCTTTCAGTGATGCTGCTGTACTTTTGGAGGCCAGTCTACGCCCACTTGAATTCTCTGCTCGGCTGCATAGCAACACCAACACCGGCGGTTACTACGTAGCATCAATCCACGAGGAAACGTCTTGAACACCGACTGAAGTCTAGCTTTTATCTGTGGATTAGTGTCACCAGTTTCATCGCGCTACTGATACTGTTTTTTTTCCGACAGGGCGGTGGAATTGCGCAACGTAAATAAATCGATCTTCTGACATTTTAAAGTCAATACCCGGGAACATTTCCTAAGAGTTAAACAAATAGTCACACCGAGTTTACGTCACAAAGAAAACTAAAAGGACACCATGGAACACATTCAGGGGAAATATGCATTCAAAAGTCAAAAGATTGGAAACTCGAGTCTTGAACAATAAATATGACGCTCGTGCTAGTTAGCTTAGCTCAGCATAAAGACTGGAAACAGCTGAAAAATTAATGAAAAGGCTAAAAGAAAAAAATCCTCCCCGGTTACCCACAGTGATGTCTAACCAATACGTTGTTGATGTTGATGTTGTTGTATACATCTTGTCATGCAACTAATCATTGCAGGACTAACTACTTAATTGCAAAGTTGATTATAACACTCATTGGGAAATATAAGTTGAAGGTTTGAAAATCAATTAAAAACCGGTGTATAAGAAACATCTTTGGACATATTAGAAGTTAAATTTACACAAATTGACCTTTTTTCCATAAATTAAACTCATTATGTACAATACAGACTGTCATAGTGCAAACATGTATCCAAACAATAAATGTTATAGAAACAAGTTAAGTTGCAAAGTGAGCAAAGAAACCAAGGATATAAGAGAAAAAGAAAGACATTCTTAGAGGCCCCCTTTCCATGGACATTCAGACTTGGCATAACCAGCATACAGGAAATACTGGGTGTGTTTCATAAACGTCTTGCATGAAGTCCTTGTCATGGGAACTTTGGTCATGGTTGATTCACATGTTCTACTGATGCCCAGAGACCCTCTCCTCTCCCTCGGTTGTGGTGCGTTCAGGTGCAGTTGCACGGGTTCGATCAATCAAGGCCGCCTAAGAAAATACTGTTTTTCCGACTATATCTGGATTAAAACCCAGATTAGCACTTCAGTGGCTCTTAAATATCTTATTGTGGTATTTTTGTAGTTTGACTATGTTGAGGAAATGTTACTTTCTGTATTCTTGTTGTTCTTAGTTTGTACTCTTGCACTTATTGAAAGTCACTTTGGATAAAAGCGTCTGCTAAATGACATGTAATGTAATGGTAGTATCCTCACTCCTGTTACACCTATACGTTGAGGTGAGAAAATCTCCTCAACATATACTTATACATATATATATACTTCCCCTGTAGTTGCAAACACTTCAACTATGATGCGATTACATTTAACCAGAACACAGAATATTTAACGAGAGCAGAGACGGCTTCTTCCTTCGTCGTGACTAAGAGACGGCCTGAAACCAAACGAGTGGGAGGCGGCAGCGCCGAGGCCTCGGAGGCTCACCCTGTGGAACAAAACAATTCACTTCCTGTTCCGTGAAGCCCGGGAGGAGATTCTGGCTGCCGTTGTTGTTTGGACATGCCTCGGATGGAGACACAATACACGCCAGCGCGCTTACTCACACTAGTGCGTGTACACGGCGGCTCGGCACAACGAGGGCCGGGCCGTGGCCGCCGTGCTGGAAGCCGACGGAGGAACCTCTCGACGCGCGGGCAAAAATAAACGATGCGTGAAATCGTGCCATTGTCGCAACGTGTGCTCATTACGGCCTCCATTATCCTCAACTTACTAATGGTTACCAACGACGACGACGGAGGAGGAGGAAGAGGGCGTTGAGGTGGTTGCCGGTAGTAACCGATTCCTCTCGCCGAGCCGGTTCATCTTGTTTTCAGCCGGTGTTCTGTCATTTTCTGCTGCCTTGTCAGAATTTGCTACCCACTGCATAAACTGATAGGTGTGTCTATCGATTCATGCTACCCTATCTGATAGGATGTTATTGTCAAAATACGCTTTTCTTTCAAAGTTCAATGTTTCACTTTTCACTGTTAAAGCGTTTATCTTCAACACTAAATACCCAAATAATAAACCAGTGCTTTATTATGATAATGTGAACAAACTCATGTTTACAATAATTTGTTGACACAAAAGAAATAGCAACTGCTTATCACTCATTAATCTACATGTCATTACTACATATTATTACTACCTGTACAATATACATGCTGAATGTACTTTTAACTAGGGAAATAATCGGGATTTTGAGGATGTCACTCCCCGTTATCAGACGTGCATCGACAGGGTGGCAAAACATTATGGGCGTGTCAAACAAACTCGGAAAATCGACTCGGCGCATGCGCAATACCACAAGGTAGCAGTTCTCGACAAGTAGCATGAAATGATAGAACACCGGCATGTGTACCAAAAGTCTGATGTCATCGCAACTCGTGAACGCCCGCCGCTTATCTGCAACTGGTATCAGCTGGCTGACCTTTGACCTCCACACTTCTGAACGAAGGCACGCGTGCAGATACGTGCAGATATTTTCATTCACCCGTCACCGTGACTACACACGAGCCGACGGGGATTCATCCAGTGGAAAGAGGAATGCGCCGACATATTCATAAAGTCCTTTATCAGTCACGCTGACCGCGAGGCGGCAGGAGCACTGCAGGCGGAAACACGAAGAATAATTAAGAACTGACTCAACTGGTCTTAATATTGTGCTGTAATTATTGGAGTAAAATAATTGCTCTCTACTATTTGCAACCCACATGCAGCGATAAGAGTTATTTATATGAAGTGACCCGTTGGCACACTTCCTCGCAATCTTCCAGCGAGCGTTGGTCTGACGCCGTGAGCCGCCTGGCGACATCGCGCTCGCCTCAACAAAAGATAATGTAGTCGGAGTGAAAAATATTGTCTCAAAGTATTAAGAAAACATTCACACATCTGTTACTTGAAAGCTGGACTTCCTGGATTGCAGAGGGTTAGCTTAGCTTAGCATAAAGACTGGAAACGGGTAGCTTGGCTCTCTTCCTAAAGGTAACAAGGGTCAGCACATCCAAAACACACCAATTAAAAGATTACGTTTTAATTAAATTAATGACATTTAAAAAAAAAAAAAAAAAAAACAAGCAGAAAGCATTATAATCATTTATTAATCCTTTAATTTATAGAGCACCACTGCCATATTTACTGGTTCCAGTTCGAACTGGAAGGATTTGTTCTTTTCCTCATCCATCATTAAAAATGTAGTATTTTAAATTACTTCAAGTAACTTTTTAAGTGTTGCTTGGACACACCGTGTGAACTGTAGATGTCAACATTTTTCACAAGAGTTTTCACTATTGTGTGATGTTTCAGTGCCACAACAATTAATTTATGTATATTTATTATTATTTATTTATATTTATCATACAATTCATGAGTTTCTTACTTGATCCACACTACACCCTTCCACCAAGTGTTAAAATAAGGCAAGTAGTATTTCCATTATTGTTTCGACAAACAGAAACCTACGGAACCGAGAAAGAAAAGAAAAAAACTCTCAAATAGAGGTAACCCTATTTGCAGACTAAAAGTGACCATGATCGAATGAAGTAAGGAGCTCACTGGCAATACAAACAGACAAAGCGGTACGAGTGGAATCACTTTAAACTTGATCCACACACAACATGGAGGAGTCACACAAAAACAAAAAGCAAAGCACCATCACTTCCTGTAACTCTTTGGGCAATGCCCCGGGTTAATGAACACACCGCTCGCTCCCCGAGGCCTACAGGCGTTACGCAACGGGCCGAGCGGCGTCGGTACGGAGCGTGACCCCAAAACCGACGAGGCAGCGCCGCCTCTCGATCCTCGGGGGACTTTAAAATAAACAACAATGCTGAATGCAGACAACCCATACAAGGCCCGTTGTTCCTGAGATGATGGGGACTTTTTTTTGTTCCGACGCCCTTCGAACAAGTAAACATGCAACAGGAAGTGAGTCCGTGTTTGATTGTTTTGTTCGTCCAACCGGCTTCCCCGGGATAACACCTTTCTTAAAACACACACACACACACACACACACTCTTTCCTTTACAGATCAGCTGATGACTGAAAACTTTTTCCCTGGGATTTTTATGTTGTTTCCATTTACGAAAAGAGTCGTCAAGGAGCTCAGGCTCAGCTTGGAGATTAAAGGCCTACAACTAACGATAAAAGCAAGGCTGGATTTTGAGAGATAAACATTCACTCAGAGATTGCAGGTCGAGCCTAAATCTCTAAAGGAAGAAGGCAAAAAGTATTTTACTACAGAATTTAAAAAGAAGCTTTAAAAGTACTTCAGGGACATGCTTTTCTTCCCCCCCCCAGGGATGCTCTCGGGCATCTTTGGTTTCCCAACTACACGTCATTTTCTCAGAAATAATGTCTGTTGTTACAATGATCTGAAGAAGAAGAAGCATTTAGATCTGAAAGTAACGCAATAATTAGCCTCGCCTGAGAATCAGACTGTCTGCGATTGGGGTCAAATTTCATAAACTGGCAGAGGTCGTGGCTGAGTCAGCGCAGACAGACGGCCTGCGTCACCGGCTGCCCGCCACACACACACACACACACACACACACACACACACACACACACACACACACACACACACACACACACACACACACACACACACACACACACACACACACACACACACACACACACACACACACACACACACACACACACACACACACACACACACACACACACACACACACACACACACACACACACACACACACACACACACACACACACACACACACACACACACACACACACACACACACCACCTTTAACCGGGTGTGAAACGCATCTTATTTGACTGAATCTGACAGGAGGCAACAGACATCCGATCACACGCGGGAGATGAAAGCTTCTCGGCTGTTTCGGATCGAGCTCTCATGGACACAATGTCGAGATTCCTGAGTTTGAGCTGTGGGCTCAGGCTAATCAAAATTAAATGTGAGTGCCAAACTCTTTCATAAAAGCAGTAGAGTAAAAAACGGATCGCCAGGTCAGCTTCTTATTATTTGGGGCGTATGCTCCAAACAAACCAGCGCCTTGAGGCTCATTGAGCCAGCACTGCACTGGTCCACCCATAGAAATGACCAAATGTCCCAAACATCAGCCCGCCCATGAAATAAAACCCAAGTATGACACCTCCTTCGAGGCGCCTCGAGGGCAATAACCTCTTTGTACGTACAAAGAACAAACACATCAGACTCTATAAAAGATAATTGTGGAAATAGTTAGAAACGTTGGTAAATACACGCGATTTCCCTTCTTGACGAGAGTCGGATGACAACATTAAGACCTCTCTCAGACCAATATATATATATATATAATGTAGACATCTCGGAAAGAAAGCAGATTTCCCAGAATGTTGAACTAGTGTTATGGTTTCATCCGCCTCACGACCAGAAGAGCCTCAAAACACATGGGCTCATTCCCATGACCCACAGCGTGGTCATCTTCAAGGAGCCATGATGCACTGAAGGAAGGCGGACGCTCCGACAGGAAGAGGAAGAGGAAGAGAGGAAGAAGGGAGCGATGGCCAAACCCAAAGACAGGAGGCCTCGTGACTCACCTGTGTTCAACAACTCAGGTGACAAGAAGACAAACCAGATCTCACGCACACTTTTATTAGCAATGCCCCCATTGGAGAGATCAGTTTCTTAATGAATCCATTTGGTCTGTACTGTAAGGAAATTATTTTAAAAAATAACCAGAACCATCTCAGGGACATGGTGGACCAGCAATCAAAAAGATGAACGATATTCACTTTACTAGGATAGAAGCCTACAATCTAAATAATTCAAACTATTTATAAATTATCAAAAAGTAAGACAGATTTTCTGTAAGCAGTATTAAAAACTACAATTATGATTTAAAAAAAGGGCAGATGAATGTTTTGTTGATGGACGACATTGTTCCAATGGACAAATCAAGCTATGTGAAATGTTGATGTTCATGTTTCACTACTTTCTGACATGTTATAGATCAAAAATATATATAAAACAAAAAAGAATTAATAAACTTAGAAATAATGATACATATTGTTACATGTAGCTCTAATATATAGAGTGGGAATACAAATGTGTAGTTGAAGCTGCTCGTGAAACGTATTTCAAAACATCTGAAAATAAGGGCTGAGCTGAAACTATGTGTATTATTCAGTTGAATGAATTGTTTAGTCTATTTTAAACCAGACATTCAATTTGAAAGGTTATGAAACAGAGAAAAGCAGCAAATATTCACATTGGAGAAGCTGGAACGAGTGAATATTTGCTTGACAAATTATTTTAAAAATAATTATATTACCAAAACTGTTCTGTCCATCACAAATCGATTAATTAACTTAATCGTTTTATCCTTCATATAGATTTGCTGTCAACGTCAATCTGCAACAATACATTTTTCATGACAGGTAGATTTTCCATTACATTTGAATAGAGGATGAGGACCAAATATTATAATTGAATGGAAATTTTAAGTCAGAGATTGGGCTCTTCCGATATAGAACCCGTTTAAATGAAATCGGATGTGGGTTTAAAAAAAATCGTTATACATAAAATGAAACCTAAAATGAAACGTGGGCGTTTTCAGCCTAAAATAACTCAGCAGATTTCCCCTTCCACTTGTTTTGTGGCGTTTATAAATCACTGATGGCAGTTCGAGCAACGCCCTGAGACGAGAGTCTTAGTAATGAGGAAATTAAACGCTCCCAGGAATAGAAATGGCTCATTAGGAGATTTGCCATGCGGAGTGGCTTATTGAGGTCGCGGCAGTCGGACAGAGTGTACCAACATGGTCTGATCTGCCGCTTTGACTTTGAAACTACCAGCAATGAAGCCATCAACAGTTGTAACAGGAAACTCTACACTCACGCTGGTTGTACACTTCATTATAGTCAGGGAATAAACTACCAACCTAAGCAGGTAAAAGGGCGAGCGTGAGTATAAGCGCGAGCCACCACCTTGTTCTCTCGCCCAAGTAAGTGAGCCATATAATAATGACACTGTCGACTTGAGTCAAATAAGAAGCTCAAGTCAAACTTCCGTTTCATAATTACCTGTCAGCAGCCAGATGAGAGCTTAAAAAAAAATTATAAATATTAATCCTCCGCTTTCGGCTCGACCGGGACACGCGCACCCGAGAATATACACGCACGCTCGGTCACTTCTTGCTGCAGTATTCGCTAATTTTACAGAGAAGGTGCTGAGAAACGGGGCAGGCGAGCTGGATCCTCCCACCCACACCGGAGGCGAGCTGCGCCAGGCGGACTGACAGCCGGTTCCGTTTGGGATTTTCAAAATAAAACGTCGTTACGGTCAGAATCTATCACGGTCTTCTTCACTCGGGGATGAGCTCGTATTCAATAGAAATAGGCTGCGTAGTAAATACTAGTGTTGAAATATTTTAAAAAATATACCACAAATAGTTGAGATGTTTATTATGATTAACATTCTTGTGTTTTTAGTTGTTTATAGTGAGTTGCATAAAGGATCTTGGTGAATTTTTAGCGAGGCCACGTTACCAATTGCCTCGGGCAGCCACACAATCTATGTTGACTGATTTTAACAGAATTTGAAATTTTAAATAAATATATGTCAATACATTTGTATTACTATAGTATAATATTAACTGGGTTCTCCATTATTGGACGACATCATCTTGTGGCTTTCTATTGTGCTCATATGGTGCATTTTGACACATGGTGCATGCATCCTGAATACAAATGTGTTTAATCAAATCACATAACACCTTATTAATTGATTAATCGTCAATATTACATTACGCATATAATGAATTATTTGGTTTCGTGCACTAATATAGCCTACTTACAACGTTTAAACTGTTATTTTGAAGGCTGCTTCCTGTATTTCCGGTGTAAACGTGGTTACTTCTTACTAACTTGACTGAGCTGCTGCGGGCGCAGGAGTCACCCAGGTCCCTCCTCCCCTCCCCGGTCAGAGATGACATCATCCGTAGTACAAGAAGACTCGTGCAACAGGAGGGGTGGGTGTGGATCTCACCAGTGTGTCACAGCAACACATACATAAAAGATCACTTCATATCTGAACAGACAGGAACATTGCTGCAGGCTGCGTGGTGTGAATTTGTGTTTTACCTCAAATATAGTCTGAACGGAATTATTATGGTCTGTCCTTTTACTTTCAAAATAAAAAGCAGTGGTTGAAAGTAGCTATTCAAGTGGTGTAGTTAAGTACACTTTTGCAGTATTTATACTAAACTTGTATGCCTCTACTCCACAACCTTTGAGATGAAAATATTGTGAGATACTTTTGGACTCTGTGACATTCATTTGCAGCTATTGTTCATGATTTACAATGAAAGATGTGACACACAAGCAGTGACCAATCAACGTGCTGATTAAAGGCCACGCCCACCCACACAGGTGTTGTCACTATTGCTGATTACATCTGCGCTCAGTTTGAGGTTGATTGGAGCTTTTTTTCTCTTTTCACAGACCTATAATCTATGATTTCTAAAGGGAGACACATGTTGTGCATTATGTTTGACCTCAAATAACTCTCTTATGACTCTTATTGATCATGTTTTGACTATTTTCCTTGCTCTGTCGAATTTAACTGCAACTTTAAAAGTGACAATTTAGTAAGATATTAAAATTAAGTTAAAATAATAATTGAAGTGGAGTTTTTGATGTCTGGTGATGTTATGGAGCTGTCGTCTTTGAACGGGTCTGTTTAGTTTCTTCCGTCTGCACTAACGCTCCTGAGAGGCCTAATCAGGCACAAGTGAAAACATCTGTGTGGCTCAGGCGAAAGAGGCCTTGACATTCTTCACATTCTCCACATTCAAACGCTGTTTCCATGTTAATCGACTTACTAATATAGAACTGTGTGACACCGTGGAAGGGTCCATTCTGAATACGTTGAGGGAATTTGCGGGGAATACTTTATTACTCAAGTTACAAGACTTTTAGTTTAGTAGACTTTAGTGGAGTAAATGTTTTACACTGGCCATCTAAATCAGAAGTGTCCGGCCAGTTTGTGTAAATGTGAAGTTGCCTTATTCATTTTAAGTAAGGTTTAAATTGGGCCCATGTCACAAAACATGAATCTAAAAGAAGACACTTTTAATTTTCTCACATGCTCTTTTCATATTTTATTTTGAATTATGCCTGAATAGCATGTTCTTTGTTTACTGCTATGCACCAGTCACCAAGTAACATTCCTTGAATGTGAAAACTTTAATTATCAGTGACAGGCTCTCTCAACTATTCTGACTGATTAGTCGGTCAGGCCAAAGGTTCATTTCCTTTTGACTAATGGGCTGAGTAAATAAAATGTTCAAAGCAAATGGGAAAAAAATCAGATTTATTTCCAAGCTGGTACACATTATCCCTCTACCTCATATACACACCATCTC
Organism: Liparis tanakae; assembly: GCA_036178185.1. Taxonomy (NCBI): domain Eukaryota; kingdom Metazoa; phylum Chordata; class Actinopteri; order Perciformes; family Liparidae; genus Liparis; species Liparis tanakae. The sequence goes on along the minus strand of CM070109.1, from coordinate 5,237,309 downwards.
GCTAAATGCACAGTTAATGGATAGAAACATTAAAATAAAACTTCTGATACTGCTTACAACCATGTTGTCTTCAAAAATATATGGTTAATCTAAATAACATAACAATGATGATAAAAAAGAGGTATATGGTACATTTAAGGGCATACACTGATCTTCTACAAAACCCTAAATCTCTTAATTAATAAGGCATACGTGTGAAGTTTATCACATCTTACTATACCGAGACGTTTACTGAAAACAGATTACTTTGTCCTATTAGAGTTTTTTAAAAACAAAAAAAAAAACATTGTTAAATTAAACATATGCTCCTTTTCCTGTGTAAGTGTAACCTTTTTTAAAAAAATGTAAAGACAAAAATAAAGCAAATCGTTATAAGCACATTCATTAGGAAGATATTACAAACCAACGGGCTAACACGGAGCACGTGCAGCAGCCTTCAGGTGCCGAGGTGTCGCCATTTATTCATCGTTAAGTAACACAGGAAGTACGGCGACACAGACTCGACTGATTCTGTTCGAGTCCAGTTCTAAAAAAAGGTCCATTCCACTGTTTGTACTTCCTACATGCGTCGGCATTGTACAGACATGAATCTAATGTATTTTTTTGTTTGTTTATCGTTCATCTTTTTCATTATTTTTTAAAGATTTCCAACTCCGTGCCATTGTGGCATCTCTTTGGTTTCCTCCCATTCTTTACTGCAATCCCCCAAATGGATTGTGAAACTGCGAGGCCTTTTTTCCCCTTCTTCTTCTTTTCTTTCTCTTTCTTTCTTTACAAAAGGGAGTTCCATTCATGGTATGACTTGAACACGAACAATCCATTCACAGGATTGAAGAGATTGAACATAAACAGGAAACTTATCCTACAAGAGGGTGTAATTGTCCTTGGCGACTGTGACGAACAGCAGGTCTGCAGGAAGGAAGAGTGTGACTTCTCTTATGATGTCACCGAAAATATTTTTGTTACATGACAACCAAAATGATATGATCCTGGGTTTGGCTAAAGAGAAGCGGCTTGGATTGGGTGCAGTCCTGGTTGGTGAAGATGCTCCTCAGGCCCGAGTCTCTCCGATGACAAAGGTGCTTTTTTTTCCGGTCGATCGAGGGTTCAGGGAGCTCGGAGGGACCCTGAAGGCGTCTTCCCTGTCACAGCGGTCGCCTTATCATGTCTCTGGCTCCTGCCTCGCCAGCGGGATCACAAACACAGTGATGTCATCGCCTGAGCCCAGTCTTTCGTTGGGTAGCCGCCAGCCGCGCTCCTTTAGCACGCCTCGTGACCTCATCAGCAGGTCCTGGGCGGCCAGGGTGTACCTGAGTAACACGCAGAGCAAAACAGCAATTAAAGTCGTGCACTGTCATTTAAGATGAGCACAAACACACACAAAGCAAATACAGATTCATATTTAATCACTTGAGTGTATCAGACACAATTACAGTGCCTTTCTGACTTTGTCATTTTTTATTTCCCCCCTATTTATAACCAGTATATACAAATACAACATATAATAGTATAAGCAGATATAAGGCCTTATAACGTGTTTTCGATGTCAACAATTTTAACTTCTTAATATAATATAGATAGAGATAGATAGATATATACTATATTAATCCCCGAAGGGAAATTTGTCATCACAGTAGCAGCAATAAATAAATAAACTAAACACAAGAATAAAATATAAAAAACAGGGATGAAAGATATAGATGTATACAAGTAAAAGTAATATATAAAATACAAAATTAAATTAAATATAGACAGTGTGCAAAATGCAAAGTGTGCGTACGTGTGTAGTGTAATTGGAATGTGTGAAGTGCAGATCAACATAGTGTAAATATGAATGATAATATATTAATATTACACAATTGCAATGAAACACAATATTCAGCTAAAAATATAACATTTAAAAAATATTTACAATTTTCTTAAATCTGCATGCATGTTAATAAATCCCCAAACTGAAGCTATAACTTTGACTGTATAGCTACAGTTCATCTTCACATGAAGCACAACTCTGCAGGAGACCTGAGTATTTGTCACCACCTGGTGGACATGCTGAGAACTACGTCACACAGGTTTTCTGAAACTGCAGCTTTCATGTGCAACATGTTCATGACGGAACTTATTAAAGCCTAATGTAGAGGATTAAACGGCTTACCTCATGGGGTCAGAGGGGTCACAGCCAGACAAGTAGGCTGACACAGCGTCCGCCACTTCCGTGTCCGTTGTTACGTCCCACAATCCATCTGTGCCCATGACCAAGACGTCGTCTGGGCCGTGTTTGTTGTCATCCAAGTCGTAAACCTTCACCTGGGACAATGAAACATATTACTGATAAAGTTCTCAAGATTCATCATAACAATATTTTAAATGAAGAAGAACATTTTGTTGAACAGATGTATGCTGGCATGAAAATGGCATAACTTCCATTTATAGTATTGAAGCTGCTCATGTTCACTCATTTTTTTGTTGTTTTCTTTCTACATATTAAGTTGAAGCACTCGTTTAGAATGACTTACAATAAGCAAGCGATATAGTTAGATTAGATAAATTCAAGAAATATTAGGCCTGGTAATATTCCTGTTATGAAAATGTTTAACTTCATAAAACAAACCCTAAAAGCTGTGATGAGTGACAAGAAATTGAAACAGGGTTGTGTGTGACTATTCCTGGGCCCTATGTGCACATTACACACTTCAATACATCGAAGGAGGAATTTGATAATGAAAACAAAGATTCATTTAGATTTGGACAGGTCAGGGATTATTATGTGATAATAAAAAATAAAAAGGTATTTTATCCACTTCACAAAGAAGGATGTTATGGTTGGTTCATGTAATCAGAACCATTCCAAGATAATCTCATAATTTTATCAGGACGTAAACATTTATTTCTTCGGGTGAGTATGAGCCTGATGACACACGCTTATCAGTGTTCACTAACTTATTTCAGTTTATTTATGTTATCACTGAATCATAACGGAAGAAGTCAATATAAGAAGATCTTAAAATGTCTACCGGCAAAAAACAAATATTGGTTTTAAATTGTTTTAAACTTAATGGACTTGAATAATATATTAAAAAGGTAGGATACATTAACCCCACTCTGTTCTCATGCTGTGCTAATGTATGTTTCCTCCTTCCTATGTAAAATATCTCCTAAATAAAAAAGGTGAAATAATGTTTGGTGCAGTGAACACATCTGTTTCTCTGCACAACATCTGGAGCCTGCAAGACCGGCAACAGGGCGAATGCAAAAGCTGCTCTGAGGTTGCCATGGCAACGATGCCGCGACTCCCGACACTCACCTCGGGGACGCATGACAGGAAGGGCTTGATGTAGATGTTGGAGTTGTACACCTTCAGCTCGTGATCTCCCAGACCACGGGTCACTCCGATTGTCGCCATGACGCGGGCCTGTGAATAGCCACACACACACACACACACACACACACACACACACACACACACACACACACACACACACACACACACACACACACACACACACACACACACACACACACACACACACACACACACACACACACACACACACACACACACACACACACACACACACACACACACACACACACACACTTACCAAATAATCTGTGTATGGGAACTGCACAGACTAAAAGACCACATGCTAATGTATCAACTGTATTGAATGTATGTATCGAGCACCATGCAGTTGGGTTTTCTCTGTTTCTTACCTTTTTACCCTCTCCATATATCAGGGGGAATTTCAGATCATCTTCGACAATCATCTTATAAGCCCTAAAACGAAAAACAACCAACAGATCAAAGACGTAAGTTACTGCAAAACTGTTTGGAAAATTATTCAGCGTCAATTTTGATAAGCAATTAATTGTTAAAAAGACCAGTGTTTAGCATTTAGGCGGCTCCATTGGCAGAAATGGAAAATAATATTAATGATGTAGATTTTAATAACCTGAAAAAAAGTTATGTATAACTACATACAGCTAACACGTTTCTACAGGAGCCCAAAATGGACAAACCAATCACTGGCTCTCGATACACTCTGATTCTAGTTGTTGTTGTTGTAATGTTTTCTGCCTTTCACTGTCATTTGTATTCATGTCAAATTTGTATTTGAACAAGCCAACTTCAGCCTTGGTATAAACCAATAATTGTCAGATTATTCTATATTTAAAAATGATGTTGTGCCGCTGCCTTTGATTGAGACTAAAAAGCTCATGAGAAGTGACGAACTGTCAGACGTGTGATTAAAAAGGATCCCCGGGGTTTACCAGCCCGTCATGGTGTGGTCTCTGTACAGCATCTTTTTTCCCAACTCGCTGTGCTGGATCCTCCGAGGGAACTCAATGTGAGTGAACTCATTACCCAGGAGCTCTGGCCTCAGGAAGCCCTGGAGTGACACACACACATCAGGGGGGAAGGTCGTGTCAAACTGCAGAATTAAATGCTCGACTTCAATGACTGTCTCGCCTCTGAAGAGAACAGAGGACGCTGCAGTGCAGCGAGCTGTAACCAAACAGCTTCATGTCATTCCAGATCCTGCTTCCCATCTCGTTAGTCCAACTCCCTTCACCTGCCTCTGATCCCCTCGTTAGTCCCTCATTACCTTCACCTGGTCCTCACGCCCTTCTCACCTGCAGCCCATCCCCTCGTTAGTCCCTCACTATTTAGCTCCCTCACTTCTTCTTGTCCTCTGCCAGATTGTCTTGTGTTCTTCTTGAAGCCCTCCATTGTTACCAAGTGTGTTTGTCTGTTCCCGTCTGTTTTGTTCATGCTGGAACTTTGAGTAAAGTCAATTATTTTCCAGTTCTGTCTCCTGAGTCGTGCAATTGGGTCCTCCCTTATACTCCTGTGACACGCTCAACTGTCCTGTTAGCAACTATTCCTATGTATACTCCTCTTACAGCTCGCTATGTACGTACCAGATTATGAAATCCCCTTGAACATGGTTATCTACGGTTAGTTTATTTGTCGGTTTAAATAATTGTGTTTTAAACATAGAAGATTACCAGATACTGTAGCCGCTGTCTCTCGGACTCCGGTGTGAATTCATTCGTCATCGGAATAACTTCATTATTTCGTATGATTATGGCCCTGCGGGGTGAAAAGAAGATAGGAGTGGCAGAGGTGAGAAGGTTCAGACATTCAACACTATAACGTCCTTTCTTTTCTCACACGAGTACATTGGTAAGAAAGAGCGTGGGCTGGAGACGGATAAATGATGCCGCAGTATGCAAAGTGAACCCCAGGGGGCTCAAGAAGCGACTGTGTCTGAGAAGATCGCCCACGTAAAGCTCCATAAGTGGAGATTGAACACAGATTCTCATGTCTTATCCCCGTAGTCTTTCTCTTTTCTTACCTGCTATCCCCAGCATTGGCAACATAGAGTTTCCCCATTAAATGAATGGCAGCTAAGGCACAACATCCACCAGAGATAGCATATGATGTTTTCTCCTTTTCAATGAGGTCATCCTGAAATCCAAGGAGAGAAAAAAAACCTCTCAGGTTAAAGAGCTCACTTGGCATCTCATCGTCTTGAATCGCTCATTATTCTTTCTTTCTAAATATTGATATTCAAAAACAAAACAGCCTTGTTGACGAAGAGGCTCAGGGTCATCATCAGTGTCCTCCGAACCAGACGGTAGTTGCACCAGAGGAGAATTTCACTTTTAGTCTCCTGACTGCACGAGGTTGAGCTTTCCTTCAATGTTAGTAAACCAGACATATTCAGGTTCAAACGTGTCTGTCCAAAATGTCATCGCAACATAATTTAACCCAATTAGACATTTGTGTGATTAGCTGAGATTTAATGAAAATGGGACGGACATGAGGTCACTGTGACCTTGACCTTTGACGCAACAAATCAAATCAGTTCATCCCTGAGTCCAGGTGGACGCTGGTGCCTAACTTGAAGAAATACCCTCCAGACGTTGGAGATGTTAGCATGGCAGAAAATAAACTTTAAAAGAAAATTAGAGTGACCAAAATAAGATTTTTTTAGAATATGTCCCACTGTGTTTTCTGGGACTTTAAGGTTAAAATCTTCAGTAATGTTGCTGTTAGAAGATACCAACATTGACAAATACCTCCCGCAGCTTGAAATATGCCAAGTGCTGTTTCTCACAGGGCTTGTTAGCGATCATCTGCTCACCATCTGTGTGAAGGCGGTCTCTATGACGCCCATCACGAGGTTCTCCAAACTGACGACCTTCTCCATATGGAAGCGCACCGAGGAGTCGGGCACAGCGTCGGGGTCCTCCGGGTCCTGTGCGGCCGCCTTCTTCCCGTCCGCTTGGTACGCAGTGCCGTTCTTGGCGAGGCAGATGGGCGGCGCGCTGGAGGGGTTCTCCAGCAGGTGACAGATCTCTCCCAAGCGGTCTCGGATGAGGCGGTGGAGGAGCTTGGAGGCCATGATGGCGGCTCCGGAACCAGCGTGTCCATCAAACACGCCCCAAAAGTGGAGAGGGATTCCTGTACCGTCCTGGAAAATTGAATGAGCATAAAAAACATTTAATAACTAGAACGGGCACTCGGTAGAGCGCATACCTTCGCCGCAGCCACATTTGGGCATTAGTTGCATGCCAATTGGATAGAAATTGACCGCGCTATGGTAAAAAAAAGATTTTTACCTTTTCATGACCTTGACCTTTGACCCAATCGATCCCAAAATCAAATCAAATGGTCCTCGGATAATAACCAAGCATCCCACCAAATGTCATGCAATTCGGTTTAATACTTTTTGAGTTATGCGAGTAACACACATTCAAATAAATAAATCAATAAATAGTCGGCGATCAAAACATAACCTTCCGCATTTTCAATGCGAAGGTAAAAATGACATTCGGGAACATTTAAAACCTCCCATAAGATCACAACTCTAAGCACAAGGCACAGCTTGCATGGTGAGTGTTCACAGGCTCTGGGTCTGCAGCTGGGAACATTTTAATGTGAAGCAATATGCTTCTTCCAGGTCAGGCCCCTGCAGCAAATCTAGATTATAGTATTATTTGAATGCTGGCAGGATATCAACATCGGGTTGCTCTGCTTTTCATGATCTTGAATGGTCGCACACCATATTGAATTGTATTGTACAAATAAAACAATAAGATAAGATAATATTAGCCTCCTGTCAGAACCGATTGTTCTGACATCAGTCCTGACAACACGCGACAGGAATAAAACTCATCGCAGGGCTTTTGCTGATCTACGATGACGTAATGGCCGATAGAGAGAGGCGTGCCACCTTTGTGTTTGGGGACATGTTTACAGGCACAGTTGGCATGACTGACCAACTAACACACAAACAGGCACCGAGCATCTGCTCACCGCTCGGGCGATACACTCAGGCGGGGGAGGGGGGGCAAAAAGAGATGACGTAATTCATTCACACCAAATGGAGGGACGAGAATGTGTGTGCCGGCGTGTGAAACACCAGCTCGACAGGGAAAATGTGTATGTGTGTGTGTGTGTGTGTGTGTAATTAGCTTTGTAATAAAGAGACGAGGAAAAGAAAGGTATTTATCAGAGACATTTGTGTGATAGTAAACACGGGAAAATAATAGGAGGTCCCACATGGTCTGGAAATGAATCCATCAATACCAAACCGGATAAGAAGACACACGGGGAGTCACGTAACTACGATGCATGCAATGACCCGGTTTTAAAATATCAATAACCAGCTCACACTGCATTGTGTTCGAAGATTTAAATATTGTTTTTTTAGCCTTCAGCTGAACATGTGATCGTATGTTTTGGGAAGTTTTCCCCCCCTCTTGCTCACCCCGTTGTCCTCCAGCATCGACAAGTTCCGATGTTTGCCACTCGGCTTCTTCACGAACACCTTCTCGTAAGAGGCCTGGTCCTCGTTCAGCATGCTCTTCCCCGCATTGATCACCCTGATGGAGAAAAGAGGCGAGGGAGAAAGGTGAGCCTGGAGCCAGATGAGGTATGGTGCAGGTCGCTATCTCCAACTACATGGAAATATAATAGCAGCTAGAAATATGGGGGGGGGGGTGGGAGAGTGAGTGGAAAAAAGTGGAACAGGATGCTGTCGTGCCGCAGAGGGAATTTACAGGAGGGATTACGTGTTTTTATTACGAGCTGTGGAGGATAATAGTTTAGGAGCAATGGTTCATACTGCAGCAGGGGAGGAGCCAGAGCAGACCACTGGAGCTCAAACAACAAAAAGTTTAGATTTCTGTATGTATTTGTTCAACCGCATTCATTTCAGTACATTGTGAAAATCAATTAGCAGGTTCTCGAAATGAAATGAGTTGTGTAATCTGTTATGGATTAAAGGGATAGAGCATCAATCGTTAATCGTTCTGCACCATAAACCTGCGTTTATATTTTTAAAATATTTTTTTGACACTTTGGGGCAGCACAGAGAGTCATCGGGTAATAATTAATCATCTGTTTTTGACCTCTTATATAATTATAGTAATTTATTGATAAGTGCAGCTTTAACTGCATTACCACCCAAGGATACGCTCTCAGCACCATCTAGGAATAGCACATTCATGAACCTGCCAACTGATATTCATTATTTATTGAAGTCACTGGCTTCCTGGAAGAGTGGAACAAATACAACATCTAAAATAAACTATTTTGCACAATGCAATCGAGAGTAAATGTACTAAATCATACAAAAATATACTGGCACGGTCCTTTAAACTGCGACATTAGGCTGCAGTTTGGAACTCATGCTGGCATATTATTTAAGATTTTCAGTTTCAATTATAGATAAAATCTCACATTGGCTGGTTAATACGGCATAATGTCTATATTGTGCAATTATACTAATTCAAGTATTGTCATGAAGAAAGAGAAAAAAAAAGAGAAACAACTGGACGGTCATTCAGAGGAGACGAGAGAAATCCAGAGTAAAAAAATCTCAGCCAAATAAGATTTTTGACCTCTGGCTTTGCAAATAGTTCAGCTGATTACAATCTCTGGAGAACATTTCTAGCCAGGAGCTCTAATATCTGAGAGCAGCAGAAATGAGGCAAAAAAAAGACAACTGCTGCCCAAATCTGGATTATAAAAAGCCTAATCAGTTGAGAGCAGGAGACAGGCGCCACAGAGTCCTGCAATGCGCCGTCTGCACGAGGACCAATGACAGGAAAAAATTCAAAGTCGCCTGATTGTCATCTTAACTTTCCACCGAGGCCAAAAGTTATGGCAAATAATGTAGAATATGTTTTTTTATTTGCTGTTATTGAATGCTTTAGCCAGTAGAGGCTAACAAACTCACACTATAATGCATTTACACACTGTTTCGTCCTCTAACGCTACTCTTCTCTAAGATGATTCGACATTGTGTCATTTTAAATATATATTATCTTTTTATAAAGTTAATAATGTTGAATAAAAAACTTTTTTTCCTTGTTGCAACACATAAAAAATAGAGCAAATCTTCGATTTGACCATGCAACACTTCACTTGTTGGGTTGCACACACGCATAAACGTCTTCTTTCCATTTCTGCCGAGGAATGAAGTTCACCTCTCCCAGGGTAAAGAGAGTAATCAGCTACTTCATTTCTGTCAGAGCTGTCACATGTCAGCTATAATTGAACATAACGTCGGTGGTGTGGGAGGATGTGAGCTCCAGTCTTCCTGTAACGTGACCTTACTCTTTCGCATATCTGTGTTTCGGTCATATGTTTTCATAACTTGTGACTGAAAACCGTTGTTTTTTAGTCGTGTTTGCTGAAACTCGGTTCAAACCCTCCCACTGACCAGGGCGTCATGACAGGATAGTTCAAAAGAGGAAGTTGAGAGGTCCCGTGAAGTCTGTGATTGCGCCTGCCGGAGTTTTTAAACGTCATGAAATGCGAAACGCAGGATATATATAAAAAAAAAGGATACTTATGTTGTCACATGTAAAAGCACGGGGTGAAGAAATGTTGCAATGATCACGCGATCTCTTGAGAACCTCCCTCTGACAGGAAGTCGTGTGATTGAGACAGAGGCAGATGTGCATGTAACTCCTCTCAAATTATGCATCTAGGTTTGTGTGTGTGTGTGTGTGGGGGTGCTAAACTACGTCACATCGGGCGGAGGTGAGCAGCCAGACAAACACGGCATGTCTGTACAAAGTCTTCACCCACCACATGAAATATTCAGCCGGGTCATTTTCTGAATTCCTTTCCGGGGAGAGGAAGTGGCTCGTCATGTTCGAATGCTGACATGACACCTGACGGAAACCAATGCTACATTTCTATAATTTTCATCGCTTAGCGCTTATATTGGGTTGATTAAAAAAGGAATCAAGCAATCCGCCACGTACTAAAACCTACAATAACGTACGTTTGACTGTACCATTTTTTCACATATCATTTTTTCAAGTTGAAATGGCAAAGTTGTTAGCTAACGGTTGCTCTTTTCCTACTTTCCAAGGGTTATGCAACAACATTATCATAATTTTGATTCATGTTTCTGGCCACCTGATAGATTTGTGTCTGATATTCTCTCAGTTTTAGCTCTCTGAGTTTGGTCTCCAACAACTGATTATTTAACAAAACATGGCACTGCCCACTAAATGCTACGTGTGACCGGATCTGTTCAGAATCTTGTGAGAGAATCATGCATCCAAACCTTTTCATTATGAAATGATTCAGTTTGAAAGGCGTCCGTTCTCTTATTTGTTTGCTTGTTCACTTGAGGATCACAGAGAGCTTTGACGGATTTGTCTGTTTATTCATGCAATTATTACAAATCATGTTGAGTTATTGTCTTGTCTTTAGATTATCATCTTAACTTTCTGCCGAACCAAAATGTCTCACCAAATACAGAGTTTACGTTTCTTATTTGCTGTTATTGGTTATGTAGCTGGAACAATAGCCACCATAATACTTCTTATAATGTATTGTGTTCTGATGTTTCTCTTTGTAAAGAGGATTTCACATCGTGGCATTTGGAATTAATATAATCTCAGTTAATACTCTTGGATAAAACGTCATAAGGGAAGAACAGCTTGTTCTGCTTTGTTATAATACTAGTTTTATAAAACAATGAGAAAATCCTGATGTAACCACTAGTCACTTCTACATGAAGTAATTATGTTAAGAACTCATCTGTTCTCTAATATCTGCTTATAGGATCACAGGGAGCTTTGAATTATTCTTCTCCTGGACTTTCGTGCTCACCTCACGTCTGCTTATTCATGTATTATTAAAGAAGCCCATAGAGCAGGGGTCGGGAACCTATAGCTCTCGAGCCATATATGGCTCTTCCGGTGATGAAATATGGCTGGCAGACAATTTTAAATTGAAAAAGAAAAAATCTCCGCCTGCCACGCCCGTAATTTTCTCTATCGCGCCAGATTACAGCAGAAGTAATTTAAGGTCCCTTTTCTTAAAGAGCGCGTCTTTGTTCTTTTATTAAACTAAACGTTTGTTATTGATCGTATCTACACAACAGCATGTCACTTCTCTCTACGTGTCACGTTATCCCCCCCCCCCTCCCCTAGCATCATGCAGTACCAGAAGTCACATTAAAAGCAAGACATATTTAATTTATTATACGTTAAAAATACTATGTGGCTCTCAATGAAATATATTTAGAAATATTTGGCTTTTATGGCTCTCGCAGTCCAAAAGGTTCCTGACCCCTGCCATAGATTAACCATGTCATTAATAATGATAATAAAGTATATATGGAGTCATATGGCAGACAATATCTACAGTGGGTACGGAAAGTATTCAGACCCCTTTATAATGTTCACTCTTTGTTTCATTGCAACCATTTGCTAAAATCAAAAAAGTTCATTTTATTTCTCATTAATGTTCACTCAGCACCCCATCTTGACAGAAAAAACGTAGATGTAGAAATGTTTGCAAATGTATTAAAAAGAAAATACTAATAAATTTGCCCCCCCCCCAGAAAAATCCTACATTTCTGTTTTTTTCTGTCAAGACGGGGTGCTGATGCAAAATAAAATGAACTTTTTTGATTTTAGCAAGTGGCTGCAATGCAACAAAGAGTGAAAAATGTAAAGGGATCTGAATACTTTCCATTTTCAAATCTGTTACTATTTGTATCTGAGCTTGAAGAAAGAGAAAATATCCGTGAAAACGTTTCCACAATGAGTCTTTGTGTCCTCACACTCCGTTTCATGACATCAGTGGCCGGAAACTCGCCTCCATATCAAATTGTATTAAATAGCCATTTGACCAAAGCACTTCTCGTGGCTCACCGTTAAGTGCACTCACATGTTGACGCTGATACAATGTTGCACGGCGGCATTAAAGCATCAAATACACGTATTAAAATCGAGCCTCCTGAACCTGCGTGCTGCTTCAACTGCAGACAGATTTTAGGTTAACAAATCAAATTAGTGTGTGTGTGTGTGTGTGTCGTCTGAAGCTTGAATGCTCATTACCATCGATGGTACTAACTCAGTGACATCATGGTGGAGAAGTTGCAGGGAGTCTGAATGAAAGCCAGCCGGGCGGCTTCCAGCTGGACCGCGTCCACCTCGACAGCTCGACCTTCCCTGGTCTTCAAGGGGGAGTAAACAACACCGGACACAAGGGATGACGCTGATAGATGCTCCAATGGATACATCTAGCTCTGCTAAGGTTTAAAAAATGTTTTAGCCCGATGGATCTCCATGGATGCAGTGTTTCGATCAGTCCAACGTACATCAGAGTCCATTTAACGCCCTCTGATGGCTCCGAGCAGTCTTATCAGAGCCATATCAGCTGTGTGAGTAAATAAACAACTTCTTCAATCTGTGCCAAGTAAACACGCAGCCGTATATTCATCTAAGTGAACAGCCATTAGGACACGATTACAGAAGTGATTTGGCATTAAAGCTGCACTTTAGAGTCCATATTTCCAGATGTTTCCATTCATTTGGGGTTGTTTTATGTTCATGTTGTCTGCTCACACTCTGGTAATGTTTTCCAGGCCCTGACAGCTGATGCATGAGCAGATCAGCCGATTACACTGTGTTGTAAACATCGCTGATAACAACACTGATTACGACTTTCATCGGATGACGGTGCACATTCCCCCCACGCCATAACCTCCCTTCATGCATTAACAGCACCCTCATGTGACCTCCATCCTTCACTCTTCTGAGACGCTTGACGTCACGGATCTCGTCGTCCCCCCCGTCCCCTTGAGGCTCTCTGCGTGAGTCAGCCTTTTCTCTTTCCACACTATGGGTGCAGCAGGACAGGGAAGGGGGTGGTGTAGCCCACATGCTGTATACTAGAGGATTGAGATGGTGCTGCATTGGTTCTACCTGTGAGAGCACTGCAGGTGTATGAGAGGACGAAAACACCTGCAGCAAAGCCAAGGGCATGAGCAGTTGTGCAGTCACATAAGAAAAGTGAATGCTCATTGGTCACTAAACCTTTTTCTTGTTTGTTTTTTCTGATTTAGTACAGCCTATTAAACAAAAATACAAATAACCTCAAAGTGATGATACGATATTTGGTGTGAGGTATAAAAAAGGAAACACAAAAAAGCCTGGTTGGTAACATAGCTGTCACTTATGTATCACTTTTAGAATAACTCTTTATATAAACTAGAGGAGGAGCCTGTGCTCCGAGGAATTATGAACACAAATGTCCCCGAGGAGTTGTGATGAGGAGCGTTTTGACTTCATCACACTGCCCTCCAAATATCACGTACAGCATCATTCCCATAGCGGCCATGGTTTGGTGCTGCAGTGCTCTCCGCTGCTGAGTCTGCAGCAGCGCAGGCCTGGCACTCAACAGGAGACGAATACCACACAACACCATATCTGGTGATGATAAATAAATAAATAAATAAATAAAAATCACTTCATGTGGGGACATTGTGTCCATGAACGCCACTCACTCTGCGTATCCCGTCCTCCAGGAGAGCCGGCTGTCTCTCTTTAACGTGAGCACCGGCCGTGACGCGTGCTCCGTGGAGTACTGCAGGAGCTCCGGGGTGAGGTCCAAGAAATCCGGCCGGCCGTAGGGGAAGCGCGGCGGCAGGCTGTCGGCTCCGCAGGTCTGGCTGCTACCGCCGCCGGCTGGGTGGTGGCTGTGGCCGTGCTGGTGGTGCTGGTGATGGTGTCCGTGCGGCATCATCCCTCCCACCAGAGTGGACATCGCGTTTTTCACTTTGCTGATCATCATCGGCACCGACTGCGAAAAAGATCCGGACGAGGAATGAAACGCGATGTCACGAGAGAGAAGAAACCCCAAAACAGTACACCGCCAGCGGCGAGGCTCATTTCAGGAAGCGGTTTTTTGTGTGTGTTGTTGTTGTTGTTGTTGTTGTTGTTGTTGTTGTGGTGGTGGTGGTTCCTCTCCTCGACCCCATCTGACAGCTCTCATGCGGGCAGACTCGATGGTTTCCTCATTCAAAGTGGATGAAGCTCTCGCTGGCGGTGCGCAGGCTGTAATCGCGGCAGATAACTCCAGTCAGAAGGCTGGGCTTCACAGAGATATGCAGCCGGCCCTGAACACACCACGCACATCCGAAATAACAGCAAACTGCAACAGGGGAATAACCGCAGGCTGCTTCACTCTCCACTCATAGCAGGACCACATCTGCAAGTCAGCACATTCAGGACGCGGTACCATGACACGTGTTGAGTAATTATCAGCATAACTTTGGAGATGGTAAATGAAACTCAACTAGTTGTGTCCCTGTAACACACAAAAAAAACAGGAACTCATGTTATGAACATCTACAAGAGATTTGTATAGTTTTGTTTTAACTCATGGTAGCGAATCATTTTTAGTAAAGACATCAAACTATTTGAATAATGATTTATAGGTTAGTTAATAAGACACTGGTTAACAAACTGCTCCATCTGATTGAGTACTATATGTTCAAAGGATTCATAAAGGTTATTGAATGTTTCTTTCTAATAACACATTGTCATCTCTTCTAATTAATAAGTTATGAAGGTCACAGTTTATTTACATTTACACAAGTACAATTTGTATTTCATTGTATATTTTACTTGTGTCTCCTGGAGACAATCACACTGATAACATGATGACAGATAATCCAATGGGAGGATATAGGGAGGATTTTCAGAAACAGGACATTATGAACTGATTTAAATCATTATGACATAATTTCAGAACATTTCATTCTCACATTGACTACCGACTGATCGCACAGTTAGTTTGTAGAAAAGGCCCAACAACCATATTTCAGAGCGTAGGAGCTGGAGTTTGGCATCAGATAGAGTCCTTGTTTTGAAGGAGCAACACTAATGGCAATTTAACATCAGTCTGTGTTACATATTCACTTTTAACCGAGGTCACAGTCCATCTTTCAGCCGCCAGCTCAAGGGCCGAAGCTGATATGTGATTTATATGCATACATATTG
The DNA here is from genome assembly GCA_036178185.1 of Liparis tanakae. Lineage (NCBI taxonomy): Eukaryota > Metazoa > Chordata > Actinopteri > Perciformes > Liparidae > Liparis > Liparis tanakae. Next base: position 5,221,979 of record CM070109.1, on the reverse strand, counting down.
ATTGTTTTTTAAATACAAATCACAGTCAACAGATAGACAAAACACTCGCCCCCCATTACTACTTATTCCATCTGTCAACACTGCTCTCTCATTAGTGATATCTGTGTCTGTGGCACTGATGAACCAACGGAATCAGAGTTTGTTTCTTGAGTATAAGTGTGTCATGAAACACACAATCTGAGTCGATTCATTGGTTGTAATTCTATATGTTGAATGAGTAAAAGCAGAACTGGATCACATGACAGGACCAGAGCCTTGTGGATTTCGTTATAATGGTGGAACATAACTAAGTGTGTTTAGTCAAGTAAAACTACTTTTAATGCATTTATTCTACTGTATACTTTTACCAAACTACATGTACTCCAGTACTTTGATACAAAGCTAAGCTACTTGTACTGTAGTTACTTGTTACATTGAAGATTAAGATTTCACTTACAACTTTTAGAATTAATTTATGAAATATAAGGTTTTTGGACACATTAAACCACCCAAAAGTATACAAGCCACTGAACCAACTGCAAAAGTAAAATACAGCTTATCAGTCAAATATAATAGTATAAGTCTCAGGGACCATTTTTCTGCATGAAGTATTATTATTAATCTATGAATATTTTTAGCTGAACTTTAGTAGATTTACAATAACAGTTATAAAGTAGAAATATTATTCATCAGTGTAGTATTGTGTAGGAGATATCATTTTATAATAATCTAAAAAACATATAAATGATTATTGAAGTTAGAGAAACAAACAAGAGTATCCTGGTTATGTTTATTATATTCAAAGGAATCAAAATCGATTTCCATGTTCAGGTAGCGACATCCTTTATCAAAAGGCCTGGCTTCACACTAAGGAAACCCAACGAACGAGAATCGAACTGTGCACCTCGAGCACTGGGGCACTGGGGCCAGTATATAACAGGTGTAACTAGAACATTTAACAAGACATTTAGATAGTGTGGCGACTATGAAGAGGTGTTTATTTACATGTATAACATTACCATGAGTTAGATGTGTTAATGAGGTCATGTGTAAAACTGTTTTGCTTTTTTTGGTGTGAATTATTCAATGAATGACAGTATGAACTGTGGCATGTTTTTACCACCATTTAATATCACATAACATATTGAAGAAAAAACAGTAAATAGTAAGTAAATATATTTAAATATATTTATATTTAAGTAAATATATTTAATATTTGAAAAACGTATTTATATATATATATATATAAATAAATTAAAATACGTATATATAATTTAAAATGCACACATTATATATATATATATATATATATATATATATATATATATATATATATATATATAATAGTTGACAACAATGGGATTTTTTTAAAGGAAAAAAGTAATTGATAATTTTTTAAGAATGTACAATATTTAAAACAAAAACACAACACATATCAAATTGACTAACTAAGAATGTGCATTGAGTAATGGTGTAACACCAGTCCTGTATTCCTGAGAGTTCTAGGGTACACAACCTAGTTGCCAGAAGACCTCCCACGTGTGGCTAACACGTCACATAACATATTTATAATTTAAAAAAACGAATTGACTCACTTAAAATTTGCATTGAAGAAATGGTCCTCCATACAGTTTGAGCTCACGTCCTTCGTCAATAAACACGTCATACCCCTTTCAGCCACTACGGGTTGTTGGCGCTGTTTTGACATTTCGGCTGCAGGTGGTTTATAGGTTGAGCAGATCTCTCCTGATTTGTATTAATGACGGTCATTTTTCAAGATGGATGTATCTGCTTATTATTTTCTCCATCTATATATATATATATATATTAATAATACAAATATTTTTAAATCATCAAAATTAGGAAAATTAAGAGGGTCATGTGACGCAAAAGAGGTAGGAGCACCGGACTGGAACTCCCGGACTGAACACTTAATTTTGACATTTCAGGTATAGATTAACATTAATAAAACAGTTCAAACGAAGAAGTAATGTTATTGCATGATATTTGGCTTGTTTAAGACTGGTAAGGTTGTGGATTATAATAAGAGTGGATATACCTGAACAGTTTTTATTTTTTTATGGTCTTGGAAGCTCTGTTTCATCCTACTAGAGTTTGTTTAGATGTTAGGAAACGAGGGTAAATGGTAGTGAGCAGGAGGTCTCACATGTGCCCTTTTAAGTGTCAGTTTGTGTTCTTGTGTTTTTTTTGTCATTCAGTGTTCGTAAATGTTCGGTTCTGAACTAGGTCAGCAAAGGTCAGATGACATATTTCCAGAGCGCCGTCAGGAGGCCTGTAAAAGAACAGGGCTTCTCTATGACAAAGAAAAAAGAAGGAAATGTCAGGGATAAATAACATCAAACTTTATAAATTTAATGTAATGGGGATCCACCATCCAATTAAGAGGAAGAAAATATTAAGCTTTCTAAAGAAATACAAAATACAAATAGCTTTCTTACAAGAAACCCACCTGGTGGATAAGGAGCACTTACAACTTAAACGAGACTGGGTAGGCCAGGTTTACTACTCATCATTTTCCTCCAATAGTGGAGGAGTCGCTACCTTAATACACAAGGCCACCCCATTTGTACTGAGTACATGTAAAAGCACAATACATTTGCTGTGGTTATTTTAAGGACAGATAGCTGCACCTGCGAATGTTCTCCAGCAGATAGAGCTAAAGTATTAGAGGATGAGAAGCAATTTAAAAACAATGGACTTTACGATCCTGCAGAAGAGGCTCTGAAACACTCATGTTGGTTGACCTTTTAAACAGACAGTAGCTTATTTTAAACTTGCAGGCACAATGTAATTATACGGTTCAGCAGGTATATTAACACATCTATTTAATGTTTATCACCTTTTTTAAATATAATAACCGCTGTTTCATTTCTCACAAATCTACATGCTGACAAGTGATGAAAGGAAATTAAATTGAATATTATATTTGCTTTAAAGGATGGAGGGCAAAAGATACTTTTACTTCCCCTCTCAAAGATGAAGTACTCTCAACATGCAGGCGCGGCGGATGAAGATGTAATCTCTCTCTTGATGGATGAAGCTCTGCTTCTCCGTCAGAGGCTGCTGAGGCCGGATCCAAGGGAAACAGTGAAATGATGGGATAATTTGTTTCCACGATACGAGGGCCAGATCTCTGGTAGGAGGTCAGCAAGTCGTGCGATAAGTAGATCATCAGGCGAGGAAAAACAAGACAAAAAAAAAATAACAACTCCGGAGCTCATATTTCACTGTGTTGGTACTGCAGTCGGCTCTACACCGCAAACATATTCATTTTAACAAGGTTTTCATCATGAATTCTATCTTGTTTCGAGTGTGCTGCTGGCTCACAGGTACTGTTGTCATCAAAGAAACATATATATTTGTCCCTCAGTCCGTTACACTATCTATGAAGGAAACAACCTAGGAAATCAGTTTTATATCTAACAAATGTGGCACCCAACTGCTGTCTGTGCAACAATATCATGTCTCACCTGAGCAGAGAATGAAGTCACTCTCCCTCTGTGTGTGTGTGCGTGTGTGTGTGTGTGTGTGTGTTGGTGTGTGCGTTGTACTCAGAGCACAACTGTGATGTGTCTACAGAGCCGGGCCGGCTGCTAATGCTAATGTCCGTGCACGTGAGCAACCGGCTGTAGCTCATGGCCGTTGCTCCGACTGCTTTCATAGGACGCTTACAGCTGATAAAATTGTGGTTGAAGAGTAGCGCCCCAAACCCAGTTCACACTCAGGGAAATCATATCAGTTCTGTCTGTACTTTTGCCCTAGTTAGCACTGTTAGAATCATTAGCGTTGTTAGCATAATTAGCGATGTGAGCATAATTAGCGCTGTTAGCATAATTAGTGATGTTAGCATAATTAGCGACGTGCGCATAAATAACGATATTAGCGTCATTAGCTGTGTGCCGCTGTGTGCCGCACATGTTGAGAACCGCTGAGAGACAATGGAAATGCTCCCAATCTTCGATCCTGCACCTTTGGGGGAGACAAAAGGTGCTAAAAATGTACTTTGTAGGCTATCAGGTATTATATTTGAAGACTCGTTTGACTCCTCCATTGCATTTATTCTACAGATTTATTTACTATTCTTTTCAGATTAAGATTTGACATGTAACAGTATCTATAGCAAATACAGAACAATGCATTTGTAAATTAAACCTATGGTTCCCACCTTTTTTAGCCTGGGACCCCTTAAAAAGAGCCACTGTCTGGTGGAGGCCCCCGAAGGCCCCAGCATGAGCTTCAGAAACCTCCTCCACACAAACCTTTCTGATGTAATGAGATCTGTAACTTTCCAAAAGCAACAATCTGGGATTCACTTCACACCGTGAGTGGCCGGCTGCGCTCGGGAGAGAAAGTAACCAGCAGTTGAACTTCTCTCTCCAGCGTTCCTTTCTCCACCTTTACACGTTTATTTATGTGTCTTTCCGTGTACGACTTAGTGCAGCACTGAATCATAGGTGGACTCAGGCTTTCTGGGGTGGAAAAATAATTTTAAAAAGGTCTGCAGAGGTGAAGCAACTGCACACTGAGTTTCATCACATTTTCTCTCACCGAGGACACTTGACCTCTAAGCTGGGAACCAATGGACTCAACTACCTCAATTTAAATATAATATTTATAAACTCTACCTCAACCAGCTTCAATATTCAAATGCTACTTATGCATTTTAGTATTATGTCAGTGTTTCATCACACTCACAGGGGCCATTTCTCTGCAGAACCAGATATTTTTGATACTTTACAGTAAGTACATTTAGCTGATACTACTATGGTACTAGTAGGATTTGGAATGCACTCTTGTTATTGAATTGGTACTCTTACTTGAAGGATCTGAATCATCCATCAGTGTTCGTATTTTGTGTGATCAAATCTTTTCATTTTCTAATTATGCGTATGAAAAATAAAAGATGTGCACGTCACACATACATAAAGATACAGAGGCACATAATCATATAAAATAAAATAAAAATATAAATAAGGGTAAACAGGCCAATATCTACCCCATCCATCACTGTTGAGAGTGTGTGGATTTCTCCTAATTTCTTTTAATTATATTTATATAATTTGCATTACATTTGACCCCATCTTTTTGTTTACATGTGTTGAGAATAATCTCATGGGTGACAATATTCCGAAAAACATGATTGACAAAAGTAATTGTTTCTCCTCTTGATGCCAGATCCATTCACCAGTCTTAAACTTGTATGACCTGTAAGACAATATTCCTTCTATATGGTAATTTCTTTTGTTCATTAAAGCTGTCTGCACTCTCACTGTTCACACTAAATTGGGTTCATACATTCTGACTTTGCGAGGGCATTATTTCTTACTCTGTGGCCACGGCTCCCCACTGGTATCTGCGCATGATGGTGAAGTTGGAAACTCCATTATGGGCGGGCCCCTGATGAAAACCCATTAATGGCCCTGCGATCGGGATTGAGGTCGGGGAAAAGACCTGGCGGTGCAACCGCACACAAAGCCATAAAGCCTGATGTAGCTGCCTCTCATCGAGCATCTGCAGCTGAGGAAGAATAACTGTCTCGGTGTCTGCCGACCTGTTGAATTAAAGGGGGCATTAACTCCTGCTTCCTCTGCATTATTGATGGTCAGCTCCATTCCTGAGGCCATTATGCCTCCTATTTTTCCTCTTGCAATTTTCCGGTAGACGTCCCACTGTCTTCAGACACACTTGCGCGAGTGCGGGTTCAGGCAGAGGGCTCGCGCTGCTCCCTGCAGGGTGCTGTTATTTTAGGCCGACCCCAACACAATCGATGTGTGTGTTGTTCCCTGTGTGCGAAGTGAAAGTTTTTTTTTCTTCTTCTCCAGGGTGACAAGCATGGGATGATGAGTGTTAGGAGAGGCGCCGCCCACCGCAACAAGAGCAAGGCCGGCTGTTTGGCATTCGGGCGCCTGAAGGAGCCGACCCTGCATTCGTTTGAGAAATACAGGGATGGGGGGAGGGGGGGTTATTGGTGTATACATGAAGAGTTTTTTAAGATACTCAAACCTCATGAATAGACTGGGCATTGAGAAAAAGATGATGGGTTGAGACGATTAAAGACAAAATAGAACACATCTTTCAATAAATGCATAGCTGAACAAATGGTGTATGCATAATCCAACCTGATAGGTTCGCTAAGATGTATATATTGATAAATTTACCTCCAAACGGGAAATGAAAACACGGTTGAGAGACTTTAAATTATTTCATCTGAATGAAATATAGTGCACGATAAATCAATTTTAAAGAATAGAGACGAAACTATAAAAAAAAGATTTTTTGGTGAAAAGACAACATTTCATTCGTCTTCTATACTACTGCTATATAAAAAAAAGAAAACCCAGGGACCGAGACAAAATGTGCAATCGCACCCAGCAACAACTATGTACCCAAAAGTGTGAGATGACGAACCGCATGACACCTCAAACTCAGCGGATGTGTGTTCCTCATGCCTCGACGAGACAAAACCAGAGACTTTTTTTTCTCCGTTTGGTTCGATTCTGATGCCATGCGCTCACTAACTGGGATTACCTCATGACTCACCTCAGCCGCCACGTACATTTGTTGTTGAGCTCTCTCACAGAAGCTAATACTACCGGCTTTATCTGCTCTCACACAGCTTGAGACGCCTTACCTCACGGCTGACCTCATCCTGTCATATGATTTAATGAGCGGAGCTGTGTCACAAACCACAGTGTCGGGGGTTTGACAGGGTAGGTCTATACAATGCACTAAAGATTAATGAGGTCATCTCCTCTCGCTCTCTGTGTGTGTGTGTGTGTGTGTGTGAAGTAGAGGGAGGAAGAAAGATAGTTGATGACTCTTTGGGATTCATACAATAAATGACGTAAATAGGATAAAAATAATAGCTTAGGAAGCGACTGTAGTCTACATATCTGCTGTGATTTGTAGCTCAGCCTGGTCAATGACAATAACCTGACATTTCCTTTTTATATTCAGTCCCCGGGGATTTGTGTATACTCTGCCCTTTGATTCTGCTCACGTGTGCGTGTGTTTGCAGAGGTGTCTATGAGGTAGATGGCTTTGGCTTCATGATGATAACACTCTCTGTGGGTGTCCGAAATCAATCAAATCCAAACCCAAATGCTTGCCTCGCATCTCCACAGGCCATCTCAAAGGTTGGTATTGATTATTCCCCCCCGTTCCTGGCTTTTGGACGGCCAGACGAAAGAGACCGCTCGAGACGTGGAGAGATGATAATGCAGTTACTGGCGGGGGGGGGGGGGGGGGGGGGGGGGCTTTGCACACCAGCAGTAATGTTTTCGGAGAGCGGAAGTTGAATGTCAGAGAAAAACAGATGTGTTATGATAAACATGGCGAATCGTCAGGAGCCTAATGCATGTCAGAACACGCATGTCCGTCTGAGTAATGGACTGTAGACAAATTAGGGGAGGACAGGTGGTCAATAAAGGGACAGATTACTGTCATTTTCAATCCTGCTGATGGGAGGGTATGGTCTAAATATTTTAATTGACAGGATCTCACACTATACCCCACATTTTTCCGAACCCCATATTTATTTATTTGTGTATGCACCATCGAGGTATGTTTTGCCTCATGCTGATTGATGATTATGGAAGGGTGTGAAAATATGGCGGTGCTCAATTCCCTCGGCACAGCGCTGTCACTTCTTTGCAGTTCACTCATTTTGTGACTGTAGGAGCACTTATTTAGCAGTTCTTCATAAAACAAATAAACAGTGGCTGTATTTTCACTATTTTATATATGTCATGAATGTGTTATTTTAATATATTTAAATTGTTATGACTAATGCTGGTTAGGTGCCAAAATACACCCACATACATTTTATACAGTCCCTTAATATGTTTTATTATGCATACCCACTGACCTCCGAAAAAAGCTTTAGGCACTTTACCCAAAATCATAGCACATCATAAATTGGCATCTTTGGTTAGTTTTGCAATACATTTCCTCAAAACAAGAGCAGGAAATTGATAAATAATCACATTAAACGTTTTAATTAACCTAGAAAGCCACACACAATGCTGGGATTTACAGGGACGCCATTAATAACATTTAGCTGTGGATAGTGTGCTGCTGTCTTCGATGGGGCACAATCATCCGGTTATTATCATGGAAAAGCTGGGCGAGATAAACGTCCGTATACTCCCTCCTCTTCGCCACTACCGCAGACCGCCGCTGGGTGTCGCTAAAACACCGGCGCAGTTCCAAGCAGTAGCAGCAGCAGACACACTCACGCGGACATGAATCCGGCTGCTCGCGCTCGTCCCTCGGATACTTCAAATCCTTTTCTCTGACTGCGAGGAGACGTTGCCAAACGTGGACGGAGGATTGTAAAACAAATAATTAAATAAATAGAAGAAGAAGAAAAGAAAATGCTTGAATCCAGAAACTATGAGTGACAGTCCGGCGTGCTGTCCAGCTGCTGTGGCGCTCCGGCGGAGGGGAAGTTGTGAGTGAAAGCCGGAGGAACAGCAACTTTTATAGACTTTGAAGTCCGCCGCCTGCAAGTAGCCAGCAGCTCCATTTAGACTCCTTTCACCCCGGGGGAGTGCGCACCTGGAGAGCTTTGATATTAAACCGTATTTTTATCTTCATCTATTTTATCTTTTTTTTAAATGTTATGTGTTGTCGACGAGGGCGTCTTGAAGCGACACGGACATGGCTTTTCTGTGAAGAAGAGGTCTCTGTTTTTGGTGGTTGACAATGGAGAATAAATAAAAAAAGGGACGTTCCGGGGGATTAATTGACTGCAGCACAACGACAGGTAGGCTGACCAACCCCGAACCTGTTCCCGTCAAAGATGTTGACGACAGTAAAGACATTATACTTTTTTAATAAACAATTTTAATACTGCGAATCTTAAAGAAAAAAGCCGTAATAGCGCACGTGTGACCAATCAGCAAAACCTGCGAATAAGCGGATCCTTCCACTATTGATCGCTTCCACCAGGATGAATATTTATTAACTTGCGAGACACCGGCTCTCCACTGGAGACGATAGACTTTCAGGGGACGTGCAGGTGTAGCTGTGGGCTGAGATACATATATATGAGATATATGAGATATATGAGATGTGTAGAATATGCTTAAATTAGACAAACATTACGTTTTCTCACAGAGGGATCTGGCTGCTAATTTGAGCTGAATATGTATTTGTCATTTCCCCCCCAAATATATAAATGTGTGTGTGTGTGTGTGTGTGTGTGTGTGTGTGTGTGTGTGTGTGTGTGTGTGTGTGTGTGTGTGTGTGTGTGTGTGTGTGTGTGTGTGTGTGTGGGTGTGTGTGGGTGGGTGGGTCCATCAGCATGCTCACAAGTTATCTGATGCTGGTTTCAGAGACTAACAATCTAAAAGCTACATTTTGGCTGGATTGACTGTGAATAAAATGAATGATGAACAAATGAAAGCATCCCTCATTCTCTTATCTATCTATCTATCTATCTATCTATCTATCTATCTATCTATCTATATAATGTGAAACCACTGCATACTATTTCCATATCAAATAGTAGTCCATCGCCTGCACCTTGGTAGAGGAGGTACCCCCCCCCCCCCCCCCCCCAAAAGAAACTCGAAACATGGCTCCCCACGGTAACGCTCCTCAGTGATTTGGGACCTGGAGCTGACTTCACAGCGTGGGCGGCTGGCCTCCATCTGTTTGCTTTCCCTCAACTCCAACAAAAATATGAATGTAAAAAAAGAAGAAAAGAAAAAAATAATCTGCACCGACTATAAGCAGCTTGTTTGTGACTTAACAAAAGTACAAAGCTGTTATCTTGTTGGATTACGTGGAGAGGAGTCGGGTGGAGCCCCTAAAAGCAGCTCTAATGTCTGCCGTCCGCCGCTCTGCACACAGACTGTAGATATTCATGATTATGCTGAGACGCCACTGCATATTTCTCTTTCCACAACCCCTCCCCTTCCACTTCCTCCTCTACTTTCTTTGCTTTCTATCTCGGCCCACCTCCTTGTTCACCCCCTTCTTTCATCTGCCCTTCATCCCCTTGACAAGCCCTGTTGTTATTTTCCCTTTTTTCCCTCCTCTTCTTCCCCCCCCCCCCCCCCCCTCAATTAGTGCTATCATCGCATTTCATCCCGCCGAATAGGAGGACGGTAATAACCTTCCACTCATAATGCACGGTGATACAATCTAGCTGTGATTAATTGAAGTCCCCTCCGAGAGTCAAAGGAGTTGTAGATCTTCCCTTTCACGCTCGCTGACAGGCAACCCATTATATTGTTTTATAGATCGCCGTCAGTAGCCCTTGAAGCTGCCTGCGGCCCGCTGTTGTTCTGGAGGGTTTTTATTGTGCAGTGTTATTGGTCGGTATTGCTGACAGGCAGAGCAAAGGCCACCTTGGGAGTACCGGAGATGGGATCGCTGTGACAAGTTCCACTGTATTTGATGGTAACCCTGGAAACTTGGACAGGATGTGTGCTCTCGGCAGTGATTGTTTGTAAAATAAAATAAAAAATCTATAACGTTACGACGCTAAAGGCTCAGAATAAACTTGTTCCTGCACCTGTAAACATCCCGTCGCCAGGTCCCGATCTCGGTCGTTCGGAGACAGAATGCGGAGGTTAGACGGATTAGTTTGCCATTTCCGTCTCTCTCTTCTTCTTAAAAGCCACCATCCCGCTGATATCTTTGCAACAAACAGCCTGCAGAAGGCTCGGCGCTGACGGAGGCTCGGGGAGAGCACTTGATATGCACGAGCCGCCAGGTGATTTCCAGAGCAAGAGAACGCCACGCATAAGAGGCGTGCGTCTAGTTTTAAGGAGCCACCCCAGGCAGTATTTGTGTTCTCCGCCAGCTTCCTGCTCCCTCTGTCAGATCAATAGGGCATAATATGAGAGTCTGACTCGCGTTTGCAGGCATCAGACAAAAAAACAATACGTTTTTTGTTCATGTTGCACTCTGTTTACCTTTGTATTATCAGCTCTGAGGTAGCTAATACGATTGCCTGTTGAGACTGCAGCCCTTCCAGATGTCTCCATGGAAGAATGCCTGCATCGCTGCATTTCCTTTCATGTGGGCACAGAAAACTATGTATATATATATATATATATATATATATATATATATATATATATATATATGTGTGTGTGTGGGATGCATGTACATGTGACATCCCAGCGTCGTGTCACAGAGAACATGGCACTGCAGCGCCGCGCATTAACCATAAAGTCCCGGGCGTTGCATCATTTCAGGAGCTCTGTATTCACCACCACCCTCGCAGATTTGGCTTAGTGGAACAATAAAAAGTCAACCATCTATCTACATGATTACACCCAATTCCAGCACCCCGAGATTCGCGGCTCAGCGGCGTTCATGGACTAATGTGTTCAGAAAGCACAGTTTGTTCCACCTCTCAAAGCGCCGGCTCCGAGCCGCTGGGGCGAATCCATCGGGTGCTTCTTCTTTTTTTTTTTTTTTTAAAGGGGGAATTCAAAAGCCTCGCCATAGAGAACGAAATGCAGCATTGTTCCGCTCGTGTGCAGCGCCGTGATGTACGGAGGAGGAGGAGGAGGAGGAGAGCAGAGCGCGTCCCATGTTTTATAGATGCCATTTAAAGGAGCATGCCCAAGATGGGGCTGGCTGCAATGAACTGTAACCGCCGACAAAACACCAAGACAATAAACAAACAAATTGGTTTCCTGGAAGCCAGCAGTGTCCCAAACTCGCCCGGGCTGATCCTCGTCGATGCGGCGCGCTTCTTTTCTTTCCCTCTTTTTTTTTTTTTTCTCCTCAGACATTAAGGCTGCGATGCAAAACTCCACATATTGTTTATTCATTCTAATTTGCTGTGGATGTTTGCTTGTAGATGAGGATGAGTGTGTGTGTGTGTGTGTGTGTGTGTGTGTGTGTACATCCAAAGTGCAACAGTGTTTGTGAAAGTGTCTTCCCGAATGTTTATGTGAATGACTTGTTTGAGCACTTCATGCATGTGTGTGCAGGCTTCTGCATCTCCTACTGCTCCATTAGGTGTGTGTGTGTGTGTGTGTGTGTGTGTGTGTGTGTGTGTGTGTGTGTGTGTGTGTGTGGTAATGTCATTGTGTTCCATCAGTTCCTTCTGCTGCCTTGCTCAGTGTGCATGACCCTATAGGGCTCGATCGTGTAAAGTTCACGTGAACATCTCGGGTAAACCGCTCGCGTCGAGCAGCGTTCCAGGCGATCGGGTTGAAGTTGGAAGATCTTCACGGGGCCTTCGCTGGTTTCCGGATTAAAAGTCCCGATCGTTTTTCTTCGAGACACTGTGGACGGTCGTGAGATGTCCTCGGCTGAACCGTCACGACAAAGGATGAGCATCTGCGTGAGAGAAAAGCTCGTCACGAGAGATGAGCGCTGTTACTACACATTAATAAGCGTATTAATGTATACATCAGAGTGTATATCGTATTGTCGCGTGGTGTCATCACACGACTCAATTTGGGAAGTTAAACCAACGGCAGAAAAACCAGGGGGTGATAAGTTACTCTACAACCACAACTCCCAAGATGCATTTCAGTCATAAACATCCAATCACGGACGTTTACATTACTTTACGTGACAATAATATTCGGTGAAAGTTGAAGATTATTGTGTTGAGAAAAAACATGACACGTATAAGTATATATACCATATATATATATATATATATATGTATTGACCCCCCACCCTCTACCTCCGCCGTTGGGATCCCGACCCCCGACTTGGGAGCCGCCGATGTAAGTCGGCGTGCGTTCCGTTTCAGATCCCGATATGATACTTTGGGAAAGCTTTCTTCTTTCTCTTGAATCGAATCCGTCCGGATTCTCGGCTTACTGTTTCTTGTGAAGGGATGACTCATGCGAGCAGCCCCCCGGTGTTTCGTTCATCCCGAGTCACGTGACTCGTCCTGGGAATCTCTCCAGCCGGACACCCAGGACAATGAGGTCTGAGTGGAGAAGAGCTTCAGCAGAGCTCAGGAAGCCACTCTTCCATGGAGGTGGTTTTCAGCCTTCTTTTTTTTTTTTTCCTCGACCGACCCCCTTTTTTGCTCTCTGTCTCTCTCTCCCTCCGTTAAACTATCGTGCTTCCTTTTCCTCGCGGTAGTCCTCTGTATTTGGCAGCTTTCTCTCTGGGTAATTCCCATCAACTCGCTCCGCAGCACCAGCGGCGAGGAACTCAATTCTCCGAGCCTTTAACCGTTGGCCCAGCGGAAAGGTCTGGGAATTGCAGATTTGAGAGAAGCCCCACTTCCAAACCCAAGGTTCCCCTGTAGGAGTACGGGAGCTCTTATGTTCTGTTGCCAGATTCTTTCTCCCCCTCTACAGGTACTTAGCGATCCTTTGCAAAATGCTTTCCCCCCCAGTCTCCTACTCCTTCTCTGGTGTTGTCGTCAAGCTCCACCCCGCACCTGTAATCATTAGACTGCAATTTGAGTAGAAAATTGCAATTACAGGGGTTTAAAAATTAGCCCGTTATTCTCCACGCTTGTTCTTTCTTTGTCGAGAGAGCCGGAGAACGGCAATCTCTTTGTGATTATAATTAAAGGAATTAGACTCAAAGAAATTGGCAATTAATGTCAAAGTTGTTACCATGTGCCTCATGT
>CM070109.1:5095903-5203403 GCA_036178185.1 Liparis tanakae | reverse complement strand
TGGTCAGGTCGTGGGTGGGGGAGCCTTTCCCTGGAAGGAACAGTAGCTCGGTCTTGTCAGGGTTGATCTTCAGGTGGTGTGCAGACATCCACTGAAAGATGTCGGTCAGACAGGCAGAGATTCGCGCCACCACCTGTGTTTAGGACGGTGGGAACGAGAAGATCAGTTGGGTGTCATCGGCATAGCTGTGGTAGGAGAAGCCATGCGAACGAATGACAGAGCCGAGAGAATTGGTGTACAGAGAGAAGAGGAGGGGACCCAGGACGGAGCCTTGGGGAACCCCAGTAGTGAGAGGACAAGGATCAGACACAGATCCTCTCCAAGTTACCCGGTAAGTGCGGTCGGTGAGGTAGGAAGAGAAAAGAGCGAGTGCTGTGCCTGAGATCCCCAGGTCCTGAAGAGAAGAGAGAAGGATCTGGTGGTTCACGGTGTCAAATGCGGCACAAAGGTCTAGAAGGATAAGGACAGAGGAGAGAGAGGCTGCTCTAGCAGAGTGAAGCTGCTCAGAGACAGCAAGGAGGGCAGTCTCTGTTGAGTGGCCGGCCTTGAATCCAGACTGGTGGTGGTCAAGAAGGTTGTTGCTGTGAAGATAGGAGGACACTTGGTTAAAGATAGCTCGCTCCAGAGTTTTGGAAAGAAAGGAAAGAAGAGAGACCGGTCTGTAGTTGCTGACTTCAGACGGGTCGAGCGTGGGTTTCTTCAGGAGAGGGTTGACTCTCAATATATATATATATATATATATATATATATATGTATGTGTGTAAATATATATATGTATATGTATGTGTGTGGATATATATGTATGTCTAGATATATATATATATATATATATATATATATATATATATATATATATATATATATATATATATATATATATATATATATATATATAATATAATATATAACTCACTGGTCTCCAACTGGATGCCCCTCCCTCCCTCCCTCCCTCCTGCACATCTCTTAACACCTCTTCCCTAGGTCCTAATTCATTTAAACATTTAAAACAGACGCCTCAATTATTCAGGTCCCCCAGTTGTCTGTGGCTCCGGCCTCCCGTGTGTCTGGATGGACACATTCCCAGGCTGCTCATTAATTGATGCCTCCGTTGACGCCAGAGGTCTAATGCACTCTCACTCTGCTGCTCGCCCTCTGCTCATCCGGCCCGTCGTTTCGTCCCTCTCTCATTCGGACGGCGTGATGTTTTTTTTCTTTTTTTTTTGCCGAAAGTGTGATGTCATAAAGCCATTCTTAAAAGGTTCATCGGGTGTCTTCGCCCCACCGGCCCGCTAAGAGGAAAAAAACATGTTAGACACGAGGTTAGAGCTGAAGGAAAACCCAGTTCACGGTCGGGCCGCAGGAGTCAAGACCGCTGCAAGTGGACAACATGCACGTCTCTTTTTACTTCTGTTCCTTCTACCTCTTAACTTCTGTCCTTGTTTTGTTTTTCCGTGGAGCCGAGCCGAGCGTTCTCCATCATCCAGCTCGCTGTGTGTGTGTGTGTGTGTGTGTGTGTGTGTGTGTGTGTGTGGCGGTTACCTCCTCTGCACCAGAAGGGGAATGGAAGGTTCAAAGGGGTCTTTAGAGTGAAGATTCACCACGGGGAACGAGTAAAAAACCAGATGAAGAGTTAAGTCATTAGGAACTACTTTCTGTCTTCCCCGCCCATTAAAGAGAGTCGACTGCAGTTAGCTTTTATGCAAAACAGGAGGTTATGATCTACTTCGTCATCTCATAATTTTGGGTGGAATTTTAGTCGGGAGAAAATGCTCGCCATTAGAAACGAACGGAGAGGATGAAAAGGTGTGGAGCTGGTTCCACCGGGTGAGTGTTTTCACACCAAAAGCAAAACTATTTTTCGTGTGAGTTTACTCGCTCGACCGTTCGCCGTGTTCTCACCATAAGTGTCGAGACACTCTGCGAGGGGCGGGGCTTATCTCTGTGTCTCGTCTCCGTAAAGAACGTTATAATCTCCTCCATCCACCAGAATAACTAACCACTAGTTCTGCTTTATATTTGTCGTGGACATCCCACACACTAACGCCCTCGTGTTTGGGTTCATGACATCACCCGTAGGCTCACTTAGCTCGGTCACTTTCACCGATGAAGTCACCGTTACGCCTGAAAGACTTCCGCCTCCAGCGCTACGAGAGCAGAACTCGAGAGCCGATTGGCCCGAGTTGCGAGATGACCGCCTCAAAGTTGAAATATTTCAACTCGGGGCGAAAATTGCGCCTCTGAAAACCCATATCGCCCATATCGCGTCGCCCCAATCGCCCCGCCTGGGAAAATATCGCGTCCATCGCAGCCACAGGACTCTCAAGTTTTGAAGACAGGCAAGTGTGAGACATATCCATCTTTTTTTTGATTGGCTGGTAAGTGGCACCTCGCAGCAGAACTCAGGGAGCGCTCGATTTCTCCACGGTGAGGGCGGCACGGCCAGCTCATGTTTGCGCGCTGCGGCACATTAAAACATTAGATAGCCAAGAGTTTTTTTCAGCGTGAGAAATACGATGTGTGGCGGGAGTGCGTGAGTAAAGACCGAAATGCGTGAGTCTCACGCTCAATGTGTGACACTTGAGAGCCCTGCAGCCACACGCATCTATACGTTGACTTTTCATGGGATTCGGTCGCTCGAAAAAATCGCATCGCTTTTGGTGTGAACGCACCTTAATCAATGCAGAACACATAAAGGGCCATGTCAGTGCGGGTTATGGTAAAGAGTATAGCATAATTGCGCTGTTAAAAGAGAAACAAGAGAGGTTTAATCTACCCGGTTCATCAGTGCCTGAATGCACCACCAAGTAAGCTTGCATTGTGTGGCCAACAAGTGCATGCTGGGTCCGGCTAACGTGGTAAATGTGAGCGCACAATGGATCCTCCAGCAGCGATTGTTCAATAACGTCGGACCTTTAACCTCCTGGGATGTGTGCGAGGCCTTTATTCAGTTCTTTGAAATAGTTGTGACTGCTCTAGTCTTTTTTTGAGTTTGGCAGAGCAGCAGGACGGAGAGTTAAGTGGACTCATTATGATGTTATATTTTACAATGAATGAGCAGAGACGTTGTCCCTGGAGTGCTTTGTGTGCATTTTCCATGTAATCCGCGTAAGGCTACAGCGGTCGATGGTTTCATATTTTAGAAGAATCATTGTGCAAAACTTGTTTGACTTCCACTCACTATCAGCATTAGCGTGACACACAAATGTGTACACACACTTTACACTGTGGAAATATTAGGACATTTTACTCATACAGTACTTGTAGAGATTATAAACATTTTTGCTTTTATCAAAGAGAAGATAAAGCATATGAAAGAAACTCAGAAAATATATGGTTATATTTTGCCGAAATGTATATTTTCTGTCGTATATATATTTATATTGAGTTTTGTTTTTGTGTCACCATTATGTTCATTCGGGGTAAGCAACTTAAGACATTTAACTCATACAGTACTTGTATAGATTATAAAAATGTAGCTTTTATTAAAGAGAAAATAAAGCATGTACAAGAAACTCAGACAATATACGCGTATATTTTGTCGAAATGTATATTTCCTGTCGTATATATTTATATTTAGTTGTTTTTGTGTGTCATCATTATGTTCATTTGGGGTAAGCAACTTAAGACATTTAACTCATACAGTACTTGTATAGATTATAAAAATGTAGCTTTTATTAAAGAGAAAATAAAGCATGTACAAGAAACTCAGACAATATACGCGTATATTTTGTCGAAATGTATATTTCCTGTCGTATATATATTTATATTTAGTTGTTTTTGTGTGTCATTATTATTTATTATGATAATTCTATGTAATCTTAACTGTTACTTTTCAATGCTTGACCCTTGTAAACAAGCTGTAGAAAATATGAAAAGAGAGCCTTTTGTCGCCTGCTGAAATAGAAAGCCCGCAGTACGGGGCCGCCGGAGTGCCAGCTTGACCACTGTTTTAGAACTGTGCTGGAAATCAATTCAGGGAAAATAGAGGCAATTATTTTTGTCTCCCACATTCGCCAACTAAAGTAGCTGCTAAGCGTGGCCAAGAAGAAAATACAGAAATAAAGAGGAGAAAATACAGGCTCTCTCCACCGTGGGGTTTCGGAGACTGCTTATAGAACATGTGGGTGATTTTAAATCCTGTATACTTATAATTAGTGAGACCGTGGATGTTGTTGATTTCCCGAAACCCCGTCTTAATGTTCCGCCGTGCGCGTGGTCGGAAGGTAGACTCGGAAAAAGCATCACATTCCAGTTGGAGGCAGATTGGAGCCGTCGAGCGTGTTCTGTTGCCTTGAGAGTCGCTGCTTTGCAACGAATGTTTTGCGTTTATGAATCATGCACAACATCGGTGTTCGTGCTCTGCGAGTACATTCAATGTCAGACACGAGCACACTGTTGAAAATAGACCCTCGTCATCGTCATCCTCTTTGTAAAAGCCTTCGTGGACCTTTAAAGGAATACTTCAGCGGCAACATTTTTTTTTTATTTGAATTCCTCGGCCCGGGTTGCCTTGAATTCTCGAAGAGGACGTTGCTGAACAAAGAATAAGAGATGGAGGACAGTTTTGATGAATTGAGGTAAATAGTGACCCCCTGACCCCCCCTATGAAAATTTTATTGAGGGGCTGATCACAGCAGGCGACCATCAAAAACGCGTAGCTAGCGGAACCATTGTTTTCTTGTGGTATGCCTTTCGTGTTTCTAGCATTTTTTTGATTTGCATAAAAGTTCAAATATTCTCAACTTTAAAGCGCGAGGTGCGGAGCATCACAGCTCATCAATGTCACGCTCGGCCAAGGCAGCCAATCAGAATCGAGCAAGAGGCGGGCTTTATTGCTTTACCACTTCTGCCCTGTTTTCGTGTGGTATGAATTCGAGCGGGAAACTCAGAAGAAAATGGCAAACTCCAACGAGACACTAATATTAGCGCGGTTTAATTAAGCTTTTTCGTTCTAAACACTACTCCAATACCATTGTATCCCGCTCAGCCGAAGGTCCAACTGAAAGCGCTCGTCATCGAGACACAATTCTCTGAATAGATGGTGGTATTTGCCGTATTCTCCCTTTTAAAAATATATATATATATATCGTGAACCCCAAACCTTTTTCCTCCTCCTCATCACAGCAAGGGCAAGAGCGCGACGTCGGCTTGAATCCATTTTGTTTTGCCCGCCACGCTTTTGCAGAGGTGTTTTTGAAGCGGCTGCGCTTTTACAAGGTCTGGTGTGATCGGCCCCTGCTCTGCTTTTCTCTTCTCCGTTCACCGTGCAGGGATGTCAGAAAAAGAAAAAACAAGCTTTCTTCAACAACTCAAGGTGACATGGGCGAGTAATTCATAAAAAAAATGTTGTGGGTGAAGTATATTCCTTAAAGCTCCTCATACCTGTGGTTGATAATGGTGGATTATTACAAAAATACTATAGGAAACTATACTTTTAAAGCATTGTCCTGAAACTTGGAATCATGCAAGTATGATAGAAGTTTGACGCACGAGTTTAACTCGCTACCTTAAAATCACCCCCATCAGTATCTTTTATTCATAGAAAATGAATTCCCGACTTTCATTCCATCTTTCATTTATGCCGTTAACCGTGTGAGTTCTGGCATTAACTGCCTAATCGGATCTCTGGAGTTAATTTTTGCTCACTGGCCTCTCATGCAGAGCTCCTCCGCCTCTTATTGTCCCGTCAAATGAGGTGTGCAAAGATCATCTGTAAGCCATCAGCAACAGAGGCCAAATGGAGGGGTAATACACTCCTCCTTATGCAAATATGCACAGCTGTGATCTACGTATTAGCATTCGGTAACAACTCAAACTGCATAATCCTCTGGATAATTAAAAAGGGCACCCCCCCCCCCTTCCCTACGGCTTATTATCTGCAAATGGGGTCTCTAAGAAGTGAGGGAGAGACAGAAGGTTGACGAGAGGCGGTTGATAGCTCGACAGTTAACAGTTGGAGGAAGCATCCGCCAAATTAATATCGTGAGACTCCGACAGACAGCGGTTCGGTAGCACGATACGGCCCGTGTGGCCCCCGGAGGCCCCTTGGGCACCACTGGGACTCCGCCCCCCCTCTACCCGGGTGAGTGAAGCCGGAGAAGCCTGGGCCGTTTCTCAATCGGCGTACTTGTGCGTCCTTTCCTCTACTTGTGTCCTCGTGACTCGTGAAACGTCATCAGTCGCATCCCGGGTACATGTTCACATTCAAAGTTCGCTTCTCTCAAAGCACGGTCAAAATGCCCGGATGTGAGTTAATCCTCCCACTTTACCCAGGATGCATCAGAGGAGACTTGTGCGTACTCTGGCCAGCATATATCCCAGAATGCATTTCACCAGCAACCGGAATCAGTAGCGGAGGAGAAAATAAACTACTGACAGATGACTTTTTATAAATACTACTGTTATTGAGTCAGGAATGTCATTTTAGGACGTTTTGTTTATGTGACTGTAAAAAATAATTTACAGTGAATAATGAGAGTAAACTCAGGAGCAAGAACAGCTGATGTGGTGATGTCATCAAGTCAGCTGCTGTTCCAATCCCAAAAAGACCGTCCTCCCGTTGACCCGTCCTCCGGAGTCTGGACTCCCAAAACCAGACTCCAAAAGAACACAAGTCTGTAGTCGTGTTCTTTGAATTGAAAAACGGCCCTGGTCTACTGACGGAGGTCCTGTCCACAGAGTATGTTCTCTGACACCGCTGCAAGAATCTGACGGAGCGTTGTCCGAACCACCGAGAGGAGAAGAAGAATACATTCGCGCTGAAAAGAGAGGGAAACCAACGGGTTCCGGCTCGCTGCTAATGAACCGCGATACGTCACAGAAGCTGTCTCCTTCATCCCGGAGTCCACGTGTCTCTGGCGTCTCGTGTTCCTCCTCCCCCGCCGGGCATTTTTTGGCGTATGCGGCATCTCTGAACACGAGACGACCCGCACCTGAAGTGTGCCATGGATAAATAGAGGTTAATGCATTCAGCCGTCTCCTCCATCAGCACACGGCACAGCACCGCATCCTGAGGGTCCGCGGTCTGCTCATAAGCACATTTATAAAACGCAACATTTGTTTGTTTCTAGTCGGTGATTAGGGAGTGAATCCTCTCCGAGGAAAAGCATGGTTTATTGGAAACATCGTTTAAATCTGTTATAATAACCCTGTGCTCGCCAGAAGAATAGATGCGTTTTAGGAAACATGAGCAGAATGTTAACGGACAGTTAGTCGAACTATGTGGGATAAAGAAAAAGGGACATATAATACCTGAAGTGTCTGTTGTAAACTTATAGACAAAATTTCTGGCTCAACTTTAACTTCTTATACTATAAATACGCTTACATTTAAAATAACATGCTGGTTAATCTGGATAAACTTTCCGCTTGTTTAAAACCTGTGTTTAAGTTTTTACCGTCTGCCCTGTTGGTCTTACTTCCAGTAACTATTGCAGTGGCTGGTTTTCTTTTATATTTGGTTTTATTTTATTTTTGGTAGCCACTTTTATTGTGAAACCAAAATCCTTTTTTTGCAGGTCGCAAGGATCACTTTTGTTTTTCCCAACGATCAAAACCAATACTTATATTTAATAGAACCTACACAGCTGCATCGATTTAGGTTTTTTCCTGTCGGCCGTTGTTCAGCCAGCTATCAATGAAGCGGCAAAAACGGCGCCACTTTAATCCCTCCTACCGAGCTGTGATTGGTCAATTGACATACGGTTTGAACCATGGGCCGAGTTCCAGAAAAGAAAAGACTTTTTCTTGACTGAATAAGCAACTTTGAAAAGTTAAAAGGGAGAAGAAGAACACATTTAAGACTAGAACGGGCACTCGGTAGAGCGCATACCTTCGCATATCACAAGATTGGGCATTGAATTATGAACATGTTGGCATTAGTTACATGCAAATTAGATATAAATTGACCGTGCTATGGTAAAAATAAGATTTTGACCTTTTCATGACCTTGACCTTTGACCCGATCGATGCCAAAATCTAATCAAATGGTCCCCGGATAATAACCAATCATTCCACCAAATCTCATGGGATTCGGTTTAATACTTTTTGACTTATGCGAATAACACGCATACAAATACACGGCGATCAAAACATCACCTTCCGCATTTTCAATGCGAAGGTAAATATGGTTACACGCACACACACACACACACACACACACACACACACACACACACACACACACACACACACACACTGTCTTCTGATGCTGCGTGTGCTCCGGTGCTGATGGTGATTTGCCCTTTCATCTTTCAAACATCTCATCTGCCAGGAATCTTTTTTTGATTTGTTTCCCGAGAAACGCCGCTGCATTGATCGCGTGCGTCTTTTTCACGCGCGTTCATTATCCGTACGCACGGATATCTCCGCGCGTAGGTACGCGCGTGGGCGGCGGGAGGCTCCGCTTACGAGCCGAGCCCCGTGGAGGGGGCGGCGCCGACTCTGAGCTCAGACGCACCTATTCATCACTCTGAAGCAGGGAGTTCATTAAAATAGCCCACGCAGCCTCCTCCGCGGCCCCTGAACCGGAGCCAGCCGCCCATGCTAAACAAACCGGGTCGGGGAGCGATCTCCACACTCGAGAAGTAACCGACGCCGAGAGAGGGAAAAGCTGTCGGAGGCGGCCTAATTGCGCAGATACTTGGCTACGGTTGAGTCCTATCTCCTACTGTTTTTCCGGTAATTTCAACATTCTGTAAAAATATTAATACAAACAAATTAAATACATATCTCAGATCACAAATAAGTAGTTTTTTCCTTCAGTTATTCAAGGTCCAAGTGGTGAACTCTTCTTGCTCTGCTTGGATCTCAGACAACTAGATTCTCTACTTTGCACCAATGATCATCAAAGCAGACTTCTGTACTTTTTTTAAATCAGAAGGAAGAAAGATGAAACATCTGGCGTTGGAGAATTGTTTTTGTTTTTTACTCTCACTCTCCCGAAATTGTAATTTTGCATCCGTTAATTACACCGTGTACACGAAATGAACTAAAATAGATCGGAGCATCTGAAAGTTGTAGCGTAATCAAACTCGTAGGTATTATATGCTAAATGCATTTGTTTTTTTAGGAAAATGACAGCTAAATAAACCACCTCTCCAAAACGCCTCGGGCTCATTCATCGACTAAAAAGAGTCAAAGAACAAAAAGTGAACGTAGCCTTCTGAATGCTATTCGAGATTCAACATTATTGCCTTAATTGAAAACTGTATATTCCACTTTCACTCTTTACTCTTGCTCATTAGTCTATATTCCTATACCGCAGTGACTTTTTATAGTAGCGATATGACCTGTTCGTTTTGCATATGCATGAAGAGAGAAGAGTCAAATTCCTTTCATGTGTGATCTTAACTGGAGTTCGAAATCTCTTTGAATCGCAGACATCGCAGACACTGCCAACCATCTGGCAGCAAAAGGCCAGATATATATATATATATATATATATATATATATATTTTTTTCAGTGAATGTAAATCCAGTATCCGCGAAGAGGCCTTTGTAGATCGGTTGTGGGTGTAATGTATTCGCTAACAAAGTCGTCCTCTTTGGTCGCTATCCTCACCACTTGAACTTTCCGGAGTGGCGCAGCGTGCGGTTGCTCTCTCTCTCTGAGCACACTTTATGTTGCCTGGAAACATTTCTCGCATCTCGTATCACTACCGCTGTCCACTCGCACGCAGACATCACTCAGCGGAGGACTAATAGACGAGGCGGAGCGACCCAGAGTGGGCCCCCGCTGGAAAGAAAATCTACTTCTGAGCAGCAGCATCCTCGGCGCGTCAGTTTTTCCCTTTTAGTGAGCCGACAAACGGCGTCTATCGTGTACACGCGGTGAGGGGAGCGGTGAGGCTCTGCTCCCGCTCAGCGTACACACGATAACCACCAGGGCGAGGGTCCGGATGTTTGATTTAAAACAAGACGTTCAATAAATATACACTACCGTTAAAAAGTTTGAGGTCACTTAGAAAAAAGAAAAAAAGCCAGTTTTTTTCCAATGAAAATTACATTAAATTAATCATAAATACACTCTATACATAGTTAATGTAGTAAATGACTATTCTCTGTTTTTTAATGAAATCTCTACATAGGTGTATAGAGGCCCATCTCCAGCTTTCTAGTGGTACATTGTGTTATTGCCTTAGAAGACGAGCAGAGGGTTAGAACCCCCTTGAAACCCTTTTTTTTATAACTTTTTATTTTCCACAAACAGATTATTCCTTGACATTGAACCCCTTTTCATGTGAGCGCAGCTGAAAACAGTTATGCTGGTGAGAGAAGCTCTAAAGCTGGCCTTCCTTTGAGCCACAAGTTTGAAGAACAACATTAATATTTACAATGAAAATCATTATTTCTAACCTTGTCAATGTCTTGACTTTATTTTGTATTAATCTTCTATTCATTTAATAAATAAAAGTGTGAGTTTTCATGGAAACCACAACAGTTTCTCGGTGACCCCAAACTTTTGAACGGTAGTGTACAAGACGATTTTATGAATACATCAAAGATAAAGCACAGGCTTCCGTTAAGGTGAGGGTTCAGTGTATTCGGATGCCAACGCTCAGTTTCCAAATGTACCTTTTGATGGACGCTTTAATGACAGGAGTACTAAAACCGGATGAACTAGAACTCACTTGGTTAATATGTATCTTTGCCGAGGATGCCCAGTGGCTTGTGCATTTAATTTTAAGCAATATTCTCGGCAAAAATGTAATAAAAAACGTATTTTTAAAACTGTTCATATTCAACAACAGTTGAGAATTTATTTTTATTTATATATATATATATATATATATATATATATATATATATATATATATATATATATATATATATGTTGGATTATTGTATTCAATCAAAGTAATAATCTTGAGGGTTTTTATTTACACAAATGAATAAGTGACTATCTATTACAGAATGAGGTAACACAATGTCAGAGATGTCCAGATAACAGCGTGAGGAATAACAAGAAGAAAAAAAAGAATATCTTTTTTTAATTAAACTGAAAATATTTAAAATATAGGTTGGCAGGAAACATGTTTTTTTAAATATATATATATATATATATATATATATATATATGTGTGTCAATATGTATGTATATAAATATATATATATATATATTTATATATCTTTAAAATATTCTTCCTACCAACCTTTTTTCAAATTTAATAAAAAAATCTTTTTTGCACAACACATCCGCTTCTTGTCCAAACTCGTGCAGCCAATTTTCTAAACACAGGAGGTTGTTATTTCATTTTATTTACCTCTTTTTTGCTCTGTGACCAAAGGGCTCCCCGTGTTGCGTGTTGTGTGCAGCCGCGGTGACCTCTGAAGTTATCCTCAGCCATTTCTACATCACCCGACAGCTGCACATGCATCATTTGGCTCCATGAGGGCTACTGTGGGCAAAAAAAAAAAAAAAAAAAATCTGCGTGTGCGAGCGGACATTTCTTTACAAATGGAGAGTATCCTTTATGTTCTGCGAGCGCTGTAGGTTCCACTGCGGATGGTGGCGCGCCGGAGCAGATGTGGCCTTTAAATGGCCTTCTTTTTTGGGGAAGCAGGTGGCTGAGTGTGATAGATCATAGATGTCATCTCTGGTTCTGCTGTGTTCTGTATTAATACGACCAGAATGAGTTCCTGTCTTCGGCTGCGCACACACGCCTAGAAAAAACACACGCGCACAGCATCCTCCCGCAAACCTTTCAGACTCATTTATGTGTGACAATCGGGACACGCACTTCCTGCAGGGAGGAGCAGCCCAGCCGTGATGAAGGAGCCCTGAAATCCCAGCGCTCCCCAGCGTGGGACCTTTCCTCCCCTCTAATGACCTGTGAAAGTCCACCAGCACCACGAGCCAAAGTGGAACGCAGTTTGATGTGGAAAACGTTTTAGTCGGATGCTCGCCCGGCCGTCACATGCCTGTCGAAGCTTCAGCTTCTTCCACCTTTTGCATCATAATGACTTTGCACAACTGTATGAAAAAAAAACAGAGAACGGAATTATGGTTGTATCTTGATTTTTTTTTAATGATGTGTGCGCTCTCCTCGGGGCCTGTTCCACTTCCCTCCTCGTGCTGCTGCTGCTGCTGCTCTCGATTCCCGGAGAAGAGAGAGAGAGAGAGAGGGCGTTGGGAACGAGCCCACAGCAAACGGGACTAAAAATAATGACACTGTGGCTCTGTTTGAGCTTTGCTGCTCTCTGCCTTCCCCTCAGGAATAGCTCTCTAAATACACACAGCGCTGAAGCTCTGGGCCGTCTGCGTGCCTCCTCAGTCATTTTCTTAAAATATCCAAAAGCTTTATTGATCTGGCCCCCTTCAGCCTCCGACGCATTAGATCCCTTTCTCTCTCTCTCTCTCTCCACCGCCTTTACTCAAACACGACTCTTGTGTGTTTTGAGTTTTTCTCCGCCATTGTTTGCTCAGGGTTTTGCGAACACCGGAGGAACCTCAAGCAGAGCGCCGAGCAACAATTATTGTTATTATTATCATCCCCCGTAATGACATCTTTTTTTCTGAGGGAATCGCGAAAGTTCGAGGAGAATCCTTCCCCCCAAAAAACATCCGCTCTCTCTCTGACGGCGCTTCCCACCGCTCGGTTAATTTTAATCAAATGTTTACAATGCACTAACAGCTTGGAATTTTCGATGTAATAATGATGCAAAATGATTCGAAATGATCGCCCCAAACAAAGCCTAATTACTTTGCTGCGAGCGGTGATGTATTGTCGCTGTCCAATCACAGACGGAGAGGCGAGCAGCGGGAAGCGGGGATAATTGAGCTCCGACTGTTCGCTCTATCTGCCGCCGCGGATCTTTTGTGGCGTACGTACGTGCGTTTCGTTTCCTTTTTTTTGTCTTCCTCTTCCGCTCACGCCATTGCCCTCTTCTCGCCCTTCTCTATCGTTTTCCAAAATTCAGCCCGTCACCCAGATGGGTCCATCCTCTAATCCAGGGGACGGGAACCTCTGGCTCTGAGCCATATATGGCTCTTCCGGTGACGCATATGGCTCTTTTGAGTTTGAGTTAAAAAAAAAAAATCTCCGCCAGCCCCCCTGTAACTTTCTCTATCCTCCAGATTACAGCAGAAGTAAATTAAGGTCCCTTTCTTAAAGACGTCTTTGTTCTTTTATTAAACTAAACGTCTGTTATTGATCGTCTCCACAGCAGCATGTCATTCTGTCTCTACGCGTCGCGTTAACATCCCCCCCCCCCCCGCCACCGTAGCATCATACAACACCAGAAGTCGCATTAAAAGCAAGACATATTTAATTTATTATATGTTAAAAATACCATATGGCTCTCAATGAAATATATTTTGAAATATTTGGCTTTTGGCTTTTATGGCTCTCCTAGTCAAAAAGGTTCCTGACCCCTGCTCTAATCCCTAAATGTTCTGCCTTCCTCCCCCGACTCTCTCCTCCCGTCTCCTGTTACGTTTCTTCCTCTTCTGCCTCCCCTCTTACGCTCCTTCGCTCTCCCTCCTTCTCTCGGTCGGCCGCCCCTTGCGCCCCGCGGAGTGTCGCTCCTCCAGCTCCTCCCACGCGGCGCTCTGGTCTCAGCCCGAGTGTGTTTGCGGTTCCCCGGCGCTCCGCTCCGAGGCGGCCGATCCACTTGGACCGGAGAGCCGGCAGCGCGAAGCTGAGCGAACATCCCCCTCCAGATGTTGAGCGTCTTTCCGAGCTGTTTTTAAACGGTGTGAAGTGAATTCAGTGACATGAAGCTGAGGTGTTTTGAAAGAAACTCGTCAACTCACATATTAAGCTTTGTTATCGCCTTCAGAATTTAATGAATGGATTGAATTACTATGAATATATGTATAGATGTAAATTGAAAGTAAATTAAATATTCAGTTAGGAAAAGGAAATAGGATTTTTTCTTTTTTACAAGACGCTTACAACTCGAGGGTTAGATGAGAAGATACTGTAGATAAAGCCAGGGCCAAGAGGAGAATAGCTTAGCTTAGCGTAAAAAGTGGAAGCAGGGATCAACGGCTAACCTGGCTCCGTCCAGGGGCTCAAAAATACATCTCTCAACATCATTTGGGAACATATTCATTTTGGAACTTGAGAGGTTCACGTAGATAAATGTTTCAACCTTTGGAGCGAGCTATGCTACTTCGTAGGCTAGGCTAACCACATGATTAGTTAGGCTGACCAGACGTCCTCTTTTCCCCGGACATGACTTAAAAAATGTGTCCGGCAGGGATTCCAAAAAAAAAGAAAAAACGTCCGGGATTTTGCTTCGTCGGATATTTGTGTTTCTCTGGGTCTTTCACAAACTAGTTATTACCCATTACAAGTTTTGGAAATGGTATCTCCCTTACGGTCAACCTTCTTGCGCGACCTCTGACTGTAGAGTCGTTGGTCGACTGATCTCAGATACACGATAATTATCCTCCAAATAATACGACCATTTTGAGCCTTTGGTACGATACTTCACCATTTCCAATCAGGCAACACTGATCACCTCGCCGCCTTCCACTAGTTGCATTGTTGTTTGTGCGGCATGCTATACACTACCCCCCCCCCCAATTTAAATCTGGTCACCCTAGTTTAGTGTTCGGACGTGAGAGCGGCTTCAATCTTCTCGTCTGATTCCTCGTTTCCCAAAGCTTTCAGCGGTGGCGTGTTCATTTGCGTCCCAGAAAGCATTAAGGGGGCATTAACGGGTACAACGTTCAACTCTGCGCCATGAATAGAGATCTGAAAAAGAAACATCTGCGTGAATCACTCGGCCTTCTGATGAACTCACTGCTCCGGTTTTGCACTGAAGCAAGACTTTAATCATATTATACTCTTATGGCCTGGAGTCCAGTTAATTTCCCCATAACTAGGAAACGCCTCCCATTTAAGGATTTGAAAGGTTTTTACCAGGAGAAATACGCTTCGCTAAACTCTTAAATTATAATCAGTGTAAGAGGAAGCGGTAAGTCTGGGCATTAGTGGACAGCGTGGAAGTGATCATGCAATAGAACGAGTATTCACATAACAGTTGTTCATCCTTTGATCAGCTAATTAAAGATGTATAGTTCTTGTAAATGCAGCACTGGACTGGCATTTCAAAATGTCGCCATGGGTTTATCCACAGTGTGAACTTTAAGGAGATTTTAATGCAAGAATTCCCAGTTCTAGTCCTTCAGAAAGATAGTGATTGCATAATAAGGGGAATAGAAAGCAAGGGGGATTCTATTTCAGAAAAAGATTCAGTCGCACTCCTCAGTCGCTGCATTACGGGCGAATCCAGAAAGAATCAGTTTCTCTTTCACGGCTGTAAACGCACCGTTATTGTTACATCATTTGAACTTTTTAAACTTCCGCTATCAAACTTGTTTGTAGCCGCAAATGTCACGTCACTTACACTTTGGCAGCAAACGAGAAAAACAAAGCGGCAAACGACGAGCGCGGAAACGGCAGACGCGTCGAGCGTCACGAGGAGCTGCGTTTGAGATCGCTGCTTGTTTAAGGTAACTGGAAAGAAGAGGGAACGGCAACGCTGGGACGCGATGCGCAATACCGCGTGTATGAAAACAGATTGTTAAACGTGTTACGGTCTTTGAACCCAAACTTCACCGGCTGCATCCCGGCTAACGGTGTTTAACCAGGATGCCGCCCGCTGTGAGGACCAGATGTCAGCGATTTCATGAGAAGGGCAAAAAATGGAAAGTTTGGAGTTTGAAGCCGTGCTGGTGGATCACTGTTTTGGTCCAGACTGAACTACTGGAGCTCCTGCCATGATTATTACAATTTCTTTTACATAATGATATTTACGGTCACCAGGAAATGTATTCTATACCAGCAATAACGCAATTTATCCCATGGAATATCTTCTTTACGTATTTCCACCACATTCTCGTCAGCATCGTTCGTGCTCGCGGCGAACGCTACTTACCGAATCATCAAATAAATTAGCATCAGCATGTCGGCTCGGTCCTTTTGAACATGTTGGCGTTCCGATGTTGGCGTTTAGCTCAAATCCCCGCTGTACCGCGATTGCATGACTGCAGAATTGGATGCTGCCTTCACACGGAGTCAGACGGACGGCGACAGGACGGCTTAACGTATGATTACATATGACATAGAATATATTAAATATATTTATTTGATGTCTATTAATTAATAAAACTATTCTAGTAATGTACGTAGCTATAAAATGCAAGTATTCCATTTAATAAACCTTCTGCTTGAACACGTTTTATTGATATAAATATTTAACTTTGGATGGCAATGGCCGTTTACTGTTACCTTTGGCGGGTTATATGAAGAAAATCTAATATTATAATAATAAATCAATATCAAAATTGGGATGTTTTATGCTGCCTTCATCCGAAAGTGGTGCAAAGTTTCCGCGAGAGCATAGATTCCATGCAACGTCAACGTACCGAACGCAGCATTCGGGTTGATGCATTTTGACATTTTGGAACGCAGCCTTTAAAACCAGGGAAAGATGACACTTCAGCCAGACGTTTTACATCACCTAATCCTACCCTCCTGCTCTCATTCACGATCATCATATCGGGTTTGCCGTCGCCACGCCGCCTGATTCCATGTGAAGCTGCGTTACTCCATTTTCCTGCTGCACCCTTTGACCTTTTAAAACATAAAAAAACAACAATCAGATCTTTTCACTGAAATGCATTGCGTTATGTTTTTTTTTCAGCATTTCTGTGAGTTTTGTTATACAGTCAAGTCTGCTTCAAACAAATGAAGACGAATCAACAAGGACAGAACATATATGTTGGTCCAGCTGTGCGTAACACGGGACCGGCACGCTGCTCTCAGAGCAGCCAGGACAAAGCACATTGCGCTATTGATTGTGTGATTGCAATATTAGCCTTGTCGACAGCTGCACTCGCCATGCCTTAACCAGCAGGTGGTCAATACAGCACATCATTGCAGGCTGATTGAATATGTTTATTGAATTTCTGGCCAGGCAGGCGGCCGGATGTCTGATTACCTTAACTATTACCACAAAGCATTGCCATGAGGTTAAGTTGGTAAATGGTTTGTCCTACAAATGGTGGTACCGGCAGAAATAGAAATGTGGGAGCTGTGGTGGTCTTGATGTTGTGCTTCCTGTGGCTTTGATCTTTTCTTTGCAGCGTAATTAATCTCTCTCACGTCACTTGTATCGCGAATATCTCCTCCAGATGATTCACCGCCACAGATCAAACTTTCTCTCTGTGCTCGCTCAAGCAAGACCGGCTTCCCTTTAAGAGATTCTTCACACAGAAGAGAGGCTGACAATAAAAAGCAGATATTTATGCGCCGGCATCGCATTTTCTCAAAAGATAAAAGCTTTCCTCCCCTCTATCTCTCTTTTCATCAATACCGAAAAACACTGTGTGACGGCAAAACCCCATTTTCTTCTGCGCTCCCAAATGCCTCCGCGGTGCAACGGGGAGGTTGTCATGTGTAATAAATAGCCCTGAGGTAATTAGAAACACGCTGCTCTTCCAGGAGAAAAACAAGATTGTGAAAAAGTGATGATGAATAAATAGAAAGGGAAAAAAAAAAACAGAAATGGATGACTGAGGGATGCGCCCAGCTGGCTCCGAAACAGTTGCCGGGGCGGCGTTGTTGATGCTCCCTGCTGCTTGGCGGAGGACGCGGGGGGCTTTTGCCAATTCATTAACCTGTGAAGTAAGGAGGCTTCACACCGTCTCCAGCAGGGCTCCAAACACCGCCCACTTGTCTTGTCACTTCTGAGCGGATGGTGTGTTTCTGAATGTTTACGTGTGTGTGTGTGTGTGTGTTTGTGTGTGTGTGTGTGTGGGTGTTAATGTCTGACATCTGTGTTTGAGGCTCAGGGACTGAAAGAGACTGCAATATGAGAGGATGTAGTTCAGTTTAATTGAGCACAGCGATGCCTTTTTTACCCTCTCTACTAGAACATACATTGTTTATCTTACACAGTGAACCACCAGATCCTGCAGGACCTGGGTATTAAGATAAGATAAGATAAGATTAGATATTCCTTTATTATTCCCACAGTGGGGATTTTTCAGGATCAGAGCAGCGGGTGCACATCAGAGCACAAATGAAAAATACAAATAAAACACAATAACAATACTAAATACTAATGCTAAAATACTAAATATAAAGAGGAAACAAAATGTATACAACATATATAAACAATGCAGTGACCAAAGTGAGTTTCCAGCAGGTTAAAGTGATCCAGCGATCTCAATAATAATAATAAATATTAAATGTTGTTGTTGTTCCGAGTTTTTGGATAAAAGAGTCAGTGAAATGATATGTCATGTATTAATATAATGTACATATGTGTGTGCTCCATACATTTAGAGGGCATTGGAGTCTGTACACCCTCCTCTGGCTCCGGTGGGTCTGATGCCAGGGAAAGAGTTTGGGGGGATGGTTTGCATCCTCTGGTTGTGTCAGGTTTGGGCTTCTGAAACACTTAATTCCAAACGCAACATGTTTCATATTTACAACGGATCCAAGGCCATGTGATGTAAAAGGTTTTGCAAGTATTTAAAGTTTGTCCTTTCAGCTCAGGAGAGCGTTTGATCTCTTTTCAGCTCATTGATTTTGGTTCTCCGGGCCACATCTTTACTCTTCTGGTCCACTTTGACTCCTCATCAGCATCGTTCTCAAATGCAGCGACTCCAGTGGATTACTTAGTGGCTAAAATGCCAGATATTTCCCACAGGAGCTTTTGGAAACCTCGACAGGCGTTGCTAGACCTTTCCCCACGGAGCTGCAGAAAGGTGCGACCCCATCTATCAGTATTCCGGTTCATTGGCAGGCTTCTGGCCGCAGGCTGGGAATCAGACTATTGGAAACAAAACCAGAGCTACAAGGAGAGCGACTATTGGTCTTCCATTCGTTACAAGGGCAGAGACAGATAGAACTTCGCCATGCCACTGTTCCCAAATACATGATGTAATGCAGCTTTAAAAATAGGGAAATGTTGTGATTTTACTTCAAGTCAATGTTGACTTCTTGAAACCTACGTAGAATACGATCTTCCCTAACTTTAAGAGCTTTGAGTTTATCTCGTGGTAGTGGCCAGAGGTGGAAACTGAAGGAAAAAACGATGACATATGTTGACAGTTAACCTTTTTAAATGCACTACACATTTTATTTCTGCTTCCCCTCTTGTGCCATTTCTAGAATCCCGATTTCACCAGTTTAAATGGCGCAGAAAACATTGGTTTGAATACATCGCCGCCGCCTTCCCGCGGCTCTGAGCCGTCCCGTCGTTAAACGGATTGATCCCACCTCACTTAAAACGCGGCGTACGCTGCAGCCACATTGACAGGGAGAAGGGGCTTAGTCATCACCGAATGTGACATGGATGGGAAATGAAAGACACAGACACTAATAGACAAATCAATATTCACCATTCTGAATGTAGAATCAGGCCAAAGATGGCGGATTTGATCGGATAACAATCCCAGTCGTGAGAGCTGTGGATGGACCCTGGCTTCTGCAACTTGGTGCAACCTTTGTTTGTGAGTTTTTTCTGTGTTCCAATGTTTGTGTGATGAGGCAACCGTAGACGTGTTGGATGGATGTCATCTTCACACCCCATGTGCCCGCCCGTGTGATGCTGCAGATTTGCATCCGGTGTGTCTGAGTCACGTGTATATGTGTGTGTGTGTGTGTGTGTGTGTGTGTGTGTGTGTGTGTGTGTGTCTGTGTCTGTGTCTGTGTGTGCGTCTGCTGCGTGTGTCTTATTTTAAATAACACCCGTTGAACAAGTTTGTTTTTAGAAAACTAAATGTTGTATCGGATGTCTTTAAGACTATCAGTGTGTAGCCCAGGGTAGGACATGTACATATATTTTTGTGAAATCCAGAGACAATTTTCTTTTATTGGGGGCACTTTTTGAAACTTGTGAAATAACATCTAACCTTTGATCAAAAATAATAAATATACTTATTTAGGCTTGCAGTATATGAGCAATTGTCATAAATAGCAATAATAAGACTATTAGGCAGTAGCCTACAGATTCAAAGTATTTTTTTGAACAAAAAACAAACAGAAATCAGACAATCATATTAAATTGTATTCTTATTTCTTTGTGGTTATTCATTGTACTATTAATAATAATAACTTATTTCTTTTTTTTTGAATAATTTAAAATGATATCTATTGATTTTGTGTGTGTGTACCTACCTAGTACAGCTAATACAGACAACACAAAGAACCAGACGCTATTGAAGTATCCTAATTATTAGAGGAAATGCCCCTCCCACTGATATCAGAGGCAACATTATATTTCTTAGGGGCAGTGTTGCCCTTTGCCCCGGTGTATTTCCGACGCCGGTGCAGCCCGTGCTCATGAATAATTTCCTCAACATTAGAACAATCTGCAGCTCTTCATTTGTGTCTGATGCTCACGATCGAGCTCAGACGTTTGGAGACCGGTAAGAAAACTGAATACCACGCAAACATCGATATAGAATGTAAAAGAATGACGACATCGGAGGGAGCATGGTGTCGTCAACACCTCTAAGATCAACGCTCTTGTTTTATCAACAGATAACGCGTACTGAACAGTTTTTTGACTCTTTTTAAATGCATGTTAGGTTACATTTTTAAACGTTTTTCTTTCTTCTTTCCCAACTGTTCCAGGTATTTTCTTCAACTTTTCTCTGCTAGTATGAAAATCAACTCTTGTCTATCACAATGAATCTCAAGTCTGTGAATGCATACGTGTGCATGTTCAGTATCTGTGTTTGCCTGTTAGGTGACAGTCGTCCTCTGTAGAGCAGCATAACAGAACTGAGCGTGACGCCACGGGGAGAGCCTCTCAGGTTGCAGCAGGATGTCGATAGCGGATCGCTACTTAGCTCCACTTCTGAGAGACAGGCTTCCTACGGTCATTTCCAAGCCTGGAAAAGTCATGGACAAAACGTAAATCATAAAAGTTTTGGAAAAGCCATGGAAATGTGTTATAATCACATCTTCATTTACGCCGAGTTTAAAATAATTAATATGTTTTTTTATAGAAAGACGCTCAAAATATAAGCCGCCGTACGCTCTCAATACGCAACATGTTCTAAATTGTTCATTTTTATACCGAGATTCCAGTTTGGTCGTGGACATTTGGTTTAAAGTTATGGAAAAGTCATAAAAAAGCCCTGGAAATCCACTGGTCAAAATGTGTAAGAACCCTGGAGAGACGACCAGTCAGGAGGCCAGGAATCTGAGACTGACTTGGTTTTACGCGGTCGTCACATCAGAGGTATTTATCTTTACGAGCGTATTAATGCGACTCTTAAAACTTTTAAAGCAATCTGGGGGCAAGTGACCGCTGCAAACTTGGGCTTTATCCAGGGAAAGATTGCCCTTCGTTAAATTAAAGGTTTAGTTCGTCATTTATGGAAAGATGCTCGGTCGCTTCGTTTCAGAATGCGAGGCGAGAAGATTCATAACGTCTCATAACTGTGAGGTAAGTATCACGGTACGGCTAGGAAGTGGTTAGCTTAGCTAAGCATGAGGGACACAGCTAGCCTGCCGAGCACCGCCGCTAAACACGCTACATCTTGTTTGTTCTTCAGACTATTTCTGAGCAGAGTGACTTCCTGTCACCGTGAGGTAGCCGAGTGTTACTGCCGAGAAGTAAACCGTTACATAATCACGCTTGTGTAGTTTTGTCTTTTTGTCTTTTTGACATCCAAACATCGTCTACAATAAATGGGGCAACCCCCCAAGAGCAGTTGATTATCTTGTTTTCCCTTTTGAACTCTTTAACTTCCTTTCAAAATTGATCCTTCACTGGTCATATTTGTAAATGATGGAACATCAATGACTTCTGCATCGTGTTTACACTTTTTAAAAGTTTTAAGCTAAAATCCGAACAAATTACCCTTTTTTAACAATATAAAACAACTACAAACATTCATCTGCATTCATGGTGAATGGCAATTGTTTTTAGTTCATAAAATCCGTTGAAGTTGATACGATTCTAAATTATCGGTATTGCATAATGTTTTCTCATTTCTTGTTTTCTCTCTCTGAATCCCTTCCTCTTTCATGGGTTTTGATTCATTATTCAGATGATATTCTAGCATAAATGCACAATGTTCATCCGCCAGTCTAACAGAGAAAAGGGGATTGCATGTTGTTTTACATGAGAATTAAATGTAGGAGACAACAAGAGAGAAATACTGGAGGTGAAGATACTTTGATTAGATTCGAGAGGAGAATGTGAAATCTGATAAAGAACACGACAATATGCACATTTGCAAAAACAATTTCAAATGAATTTCACGTGTTTTTCGAATATCTCGTTCTTCAGAGAGAGTACATCTGGACTTGGTTTCTACGTAGTGTTTTTACATTAGAGGGAAGACATCTTGGGAGCCTATTTTACATTCACGTCAGCTGATTATTCACTCGATCCACCCTAATGCTCCGACGTGTTTTAGCTTTTCTTGAAATATATATATATTTTTTTTAAAGGCGAAAAGGTTTTACTTATCTGCACCTCTTGCTGCAGAAACAGTATCGCCCAGAAAAGAGGCTTATTCTGAGAGAGAGAGAGAGAGAGAGAGAGAGAGAGAGAGAGAGGATACAACAAGAGAAAAATAGATAAGGGGAGAGGAAAAGGAAATGAGAAAGGAGGTGAAAAAGGCCTTTGAGTCAGCTGTCGGCAACGTGTCAAACTGCTCTCCAGATTTGTCTGTACACACAAGAGGGCGAAGAAGTAGCCAGCTACAGTATTACACCTCCTTTATGTTGTTTCTACGGACAGAAATTGTAAATTTGAATGGCCACTCTTCTTTAAAAACAACCTGTTCTAACGTGCAACCAGTAAAAAAAGAAACAAGGACGCCATCTAATTGGTAAATAAGATCCTGGATCAACTGAAGGTTTAGCATCTGTTAGCAGTGAGTGTGTGTGTGTGTGTGTGTGTGTGTGTGTGGTTTCCTAGTGCGCTGCGGTGCATATGCTCACACCTCTGAGATTATGCTTCGCAAGCTTATACAATCCACTTAGCATACAATAAGACATATAAGACAGCATTAGCATGCACAGTCACATGCCAAATAAATCCACGGTGGGAAAAGAAAAAAAAGGTGCTGAAACTGCGACGGATGTTTCGGTCGCACGATGGAGGGATGATGAAAGAGAAACCGAAAAAAAAAACCAAAGCCAGGGCTCAGGTTCTTCTTTCATGGCGGTTACAAACACAAGTGAGGTTGCTCGAATCCACAAGTCGTGATCCGAGATGTTTTGCCTCCTCAATAAAGACATTTGATATTCGTCATGCGTGATTATGCGGAGGTCCTCCAGTATAAATAGAAGGACCTGATTTCCTTTCCGCGAAGCGTCTCGTTAAAATTCCAGGACCACGATGGTTGTCATGTTCGTCTTCCCCCTCAGATCACACCTCCAGAGCGACGTCAATCATCGGGGGCGATTTGAAAAACACGTGTATAAATAAGCCTCCATTGACTTTCCATCAGCTCCGATCAGCCGTCATCGCGCTGCTGCGAAAAACCGTCGGCGCTTCCTGTCACTTTACGCTCAACTTCTGCCGTTCCTGCCACACGAGTTCTCTTCCTCAGAGGAAGTCGTTCGCGAGTCACGACGATAACGAGTCACTCGTCAAATTACTATCCCAGCAGCTATCGCGTATCGTTGATTTTATATAACTGTTCATTTACTAATTCTTTAATTTGAGATTTTGTTATTTTAGGCTGCCTTAAAAACATCTGGCCAGGGACAGCAGATGGAAATTAGCCTCTCTGGCTCACTTACAGTCCAACTGTTGATTGGTGTGCATTGTCCCTGCAAAATAAATGAATAAAATAAAATAAATAAATAAATAATTCATTTTAATTTTTTAATTTTCTTTAGATTTAGTTTGGTTTTAGTTTTGATTTGTTTTGTTTTGTGTATCCTCAATTAAGAGGTTGTTGGTCGGGGAGGGAGTTTGTCCATAAGAATGATACTGATTCTAAATGTATCACAATTGCACTGTTTCTTTGTGTAAAAATATATATAAAAAAAATAAAAAATATTATCTCAACGTGGCACGAGCTCCGTGTGGAGATCCAGCGTTTGGATGTGTGTGTGTCCGTCCACAGCTAGCCTGCTGCTACTGGACCCGTACGCCGGGTGTTTTCCGCGCTCATTTATAACTGTATGCTCACGGACCTCGTCACAGTGAGAAATACAGGAATAAAGAAGACTGGGAAATAGCGATTGCGGCTGTAAACTGTTGTGTTTATGTTTACTGAGGTAATAAATGAAGTGTGAAATAGGGCCATAACGCTTGTTTTTGCAACCAGAGGAGTCGCCCCTTGATGGCCATTTGAAAAAAAAGCAAGTTAAGAACACTTCTGCATTGGCTTCAGAACTAATAGATGAGAGGTACTGTGTGTACTGTTCGTTTAACCCCACTCCACTGAGTTGTTAGGCCAATCTCCACAGACCTCCAGGTTAAAATTCCCAGCTTTACGGCACAAATAGACACGGTTTAAGCTTGATAGAAAGAAATGGTTTGGGTTTATTTCCCTGTATTGGGAGAGTGAATTTGTATTTTTCTGGCTTAAAGTTATGCATTATTAAGGGGATGGCTGCTTTGATTGACAGGTAGATGCTGCCTGAGATCAGTCGCTGTGCTACGTAAGCCTGGCCCTCTTCAGCTCCACCAACCTCTTTCCCCATTTCTGGATTAGCTGTGAGTTATGCTGGCTCATGACTGCCAAGATGGCGGCAGCTGGAGCCACCCACTTTGAGCTGCGCAAAGTCTCTTTTCCATGTCGAGAAATCCAAGGCTTTACGGATCCGCAGTGCCTAGTTACGGTTGCTAAAGTATGATTGGACAATCGCTCTCTGCGAGACGGGTTTATAAAATGGTTACTTTGTCGTAGTTTGTATCCAGCGTTGGTGATAAATTGTGCATTGGACTATTATTAACATCCCTCCTTCCCTCCCAGCATGTAGACAAGTGCACACTGACCTGAGGGCTCCCTGTTACTGGTAACTTAACGAGCACAGCTGTTGCTACATGTGCACTGCACGCCATTGGCTTCAGGCTTCCAGAGAGATGCCGGCCCAGATGCCATTTTGAACTGGCACAGTCTATATATATACATATATATATATATATATATATATATATATATATATATATATATATATATATATATATATATATATATATATATTTAAATATATATATATATATATATATATATATATATATATATATTATATATATATATATAATATTATATATATATATATATTTATATATATAGCGCGGTGCAGATATTTATGTTTTTTCGTTTTTGTTCACTTATGTGATATATTCATTCTACAGCTCAAGGTTACTTTACTGATAGATACTGTTCTCACAACGCTTTAGTTTCTACAGTTATTGGCTTTTAAATGTGGCCGTGGTGGCTGCCCATGGGAATTGTGGGTAATTTAGGGCTATGTAAAGAATTCTCATAACACATTCATAAAACAAGTAACTTGCACAAAGATTTATGAGATGGGCCACACACTAAATCACGTTTGTTCCCGCCACAGTTGCCACTGGAGTGTTGTTTGGGTGTTTTTACAGGAAAAATAAGATTATTTTGTCTATTTATTGTTTTTGAACGTTGAGCGCTCATCAATACTGCGCGAGGAGCAGCAAAGAGTTCTCACGTCTAATGTCAATAATCACGTCATACCACTTTCAGCCACTAGGGGCGATGGCGCTGTTTTGACATTTCGGCTTTAGGCGGTTTATAGGTTAAGCTGATTCTAACTGATTTGTATTAATGACGGTCATTTTTCAAGATGGGTGTATCTGCTTATTATTTTCTCCATTAATTAATTGACTGTTTGTTCAAGAAAATACAGCAAATGCCCTCACTATTACCAGATTAAAGTAACACCTTCACCATTATTGTTTTGTTTGTTCTTCCAATAGTACAACATAAACAAATGTATATATACTTATAATAACAATATTTGAAAATAATTAAAATTAGGAAAAAGAAGAGGGTCATGTGATGCAAAAGAGGTGGGAGCGCCGGACTGGAGCTCCCAGACTGAATACTCAATTTAACTTTTCAGGTATAGATTAACATTAATAAAACAGGTCGTACAAAGAAGTAATGTCACTGCATGATATCATAAAACTCAGTCCGAAAAAGAGATCAGCGCCCCCGACAACATGGCTGAAGGCGCGCAGATCGACGGCATGCTGGAGGAGATAAGTGATGCAGTATTTAAGAAACTCAGCTCCAGCCTGGAGATAAAACTCCAACAAATAGCTACATCGGTCAACCCGGTTTGTACAAGTGTATTCATAGGAACTTCGTCGTAGTTATTGTGTTTCACTGCAGACTGCATCCAAACAGGGCTAACTGTGTTATCTCTGATCAATAAAAAGCCAGACACACAACAACAAATAAATCAATTAAAGGATGTGAACATTTATTTAATACCGCCCAACCTTCTGCTCTCTCTTTCCGGCTCTCAGCTACAAAATCTGTGTGCAAACTGGATTGATTTAACTTTTTCTCTCCCACTGAAACCCATCTGTTGGGCCAATCAGGCCTCCCCTAATGCATGACCCAATCTGTGTCCCAGAGCCGGGTTTAATCCGGGGCCTCGCATTAAAACAGAGCGCACGTCGAAAACGGCGCTTTTCCGCCGCCGCCGCCAGCCGGTCAGGCCTTAATACCAAAAGTGCTTCAAGAGTGGTGGTTAGAGGAATTAGCCAGAGCAGTGAACAGATTGGAGGCAACATGGACTCCTGAATGTTGTGTTAAATTGCCCCCTCCTCCCTAAACATATACGCGCGGCTCGTTCCTGGGGGGGACACTAAGTGGGAAAGAGTGTCCAGCGTGGCTAAAAGGGATGGGAGGGCGTATAAAACATTGTGCTTCGACGGCAGGGACCGTGTTCCCGCTGGCGGCGTGCGGCGTCAGGCAATATTGTCACGAGCGGCGGGTTATTAGATCATCACCGGAGCACCCCCCCTCCCCCCCCCCGACGTCGGCGCATTAAAACGCCGCTATGAGTGACAGCTCAGCGGCAGCGTTTCTCTCTGAGAGCGCGTTGACGGATCGCCCTCCGTGCTCCTCGGATGACACGCTTCCATGTCGTGTGTTTGTTCTCTGTTGATGTGTTTTAATAAACGTGTTAGCGGTTGAATTTTGATTATTTATTTTTTGCCTCAACGCTGGTGGGAACAACAAGTCTCAACGCTGCGATGAAACCACGTTCTAGATGTTGTTTAGGGACCACAAACCCCACGTCTGGATTACCTATGCATGTGCCCCTGATGGTTTTCGAGCGTAATTCATGTCAACAACTAAATATTCGTACGGCTGCTCGTAACGCCGGCGATCGACAAAACGGGTTTTATGAAATAGAAACCCTCAGAAGGCGACGGGAGGATTCCTCACATTTCTGGGTCAGATATTGCCCATAAATCTCTCTTATTGAACGTGTCGCGTCTGTCTCACCTCACCTCGCCCGAGTCATCGCTCCAAAAAAAACTAAAAGAAGACAAAAGCGAGCGAGCGCGGAGAAAAGAAAAACATCGTCTAGACGCGTTCAGAAATCAACGGAGACTCTCTCCGTCCTTGATTTCGCGATTACATTTTTATTGACAGAATAAAGCACCGAGCAGAGGAGAATCCTTCTCCAAGTGTCCGAGGAGTGAAACTGATAACGCAGCACATATAACATCCACCTGACGTTAGGCAGAACGCCATTTACAATATGTGCTGCGCTCTCGTTTCGGGGCCAAACGCAATGAAAGCAGTTTTCAACCTTGAGGCCCGGAGCTCTTCTCGCAGGCTGGCAGCTGAACGCTCCGCCGCCAATTACTCCAACTCCGTGTCACGGTACTTGTCACATTTTGAGCTCCCGCCCTCGATATAGCGTCCGTTCGCGAGGAACGAGCCACACTTCACTTAATAAACATTAATCATCATCACTTTAATGCCGGCTGTTGTAATTGTACCGTCTCTGTCTGATTGGCACTCGAGGTTTTTTAAAGTAAATGTCCCTTTTGTTAAAGTGGTGTCGGAGGCTGTCCGGGCGGCAGGATTAGACGGAGATGGCGATAAGTGAGCCGGCAGGAGCTAATTAAGAGTTGCTTATGCCTCCGAATGCAGTTTCATATATCAGTAATCCTGTATGACCTCGGCCCTCCGGAGACGGGGGGGGGGGGATTGTTGGCTAAGACACAGAGAGCTCACTTTATATATAGAATGATGCAATAGATTTCACTTTATCCATTAACAGATCATTTGACACTGTAATTAAAAACAGCTCGCGGTGATGAATTAATCAATCCCCCCCCTCCCGCCACCGCCGTCACCCCCCGAGTGGGTTTGTAAGATAAGCTGACTACGGTTTCTCTCACACCGGAGAGAGGAGGAGGAGGAGGAAGTAGAGGCGCAGTATTTAGATACTTTTGAAGAGGAAGCTGTCAGCTGAGTGCGATTCAAGCCGGTGATGCGGCTGAATGAAAAGGGCGCGGCAAAGTGAGGGAGAGAAATGAAAGGGGGGGGGGGGGGGGAAGAAAGGAAGCAAGGAGACGCACATCAGCTCCGCTTCTATCCACACACTCAGGTTGGGTTGTCTTTCACCTAAATGCTGCGCACGGTTCGGTTCGACTGTTTGGTGGAAAGGCGCCCGCCGTCGGAGCGACTGTACATTATTAGCGCTCGCTATCGGAAGATGTAAGTGGCGCGGGGAACAGTGGAAACATCTTTTATTCATCTCGCATTCCATGAAAGGGGCCGGATGTGGAAATGGGAATGTACAGGGAGGCATTAACCACAGTTGCACATTTACTGTATTTCTTCT
Organism: Liparis tanakae; assembly: GCA_036178185.1. NCBI lineage: Eukaryota > Metazoa > Chordata > Actinopteri > Perciformes > Liparidae > Liparis > Liparis tanakae. The sequence goes on along the minus strand of CM070109.1, from coordinate 5,174,596 downwards.
CGTGCCGCCGACATAAAGGCACGCCTTCTCTTTGCAAAACTCGGGCGCCGTATGGGCGACCCCCGAGGCTCGGCATCGGGGCGGCGACACACCGGCGTGCTCGGAGAGGAAGTCGTTATCGTTAAAGTCGCGTGTGAACTGGAGGTTACCGCTGAAGGGAAGTCTGTTTCCGGAGACACAAACTCATCACAGCTCCTTCTGTTGCTCGGATACGTGATGAAACCCAGACAGGTGTCTGATGACAAATGCGTTATTTCATCAGGTCGGTTCAGCGTCTATATTTATATCATAGAATAAACCGTACTGACATTTCCACATCAAAACTACTTGTGTTTTTTTTATGTATTCATGACATGCCCGTGCTCGTGGAAATCATGTTCACCTCATTTGCAATAAAGAAATATTGGATGAATCCCGATGCTTCATGTTTCCATAATGTCACGTTGTTGTTAGGGTACCAGTATTTGTGCTGCTGAATATATCGGTAAAACGATAAGCCGGTTTTCCGTCCGTCAGGATTTCGTTGTTTTTTTGGCGTGATTTGTGTACATTTGTGGCATAAATAATGATTTTATGGTTATGTTGTGGAAACTCAGAGATATGATAACGGGCTGGTTTAATCTGAAAAAATATCAATAGCTTTCGGTATATCAGGTGAAGCATTGATGCAATCAATAGATCAAATGATCTGACAATAAAAAAAGAAGAATAAAATCTGGTGGATTTCACTAGACTGTAATAACTGTTCATCCGCCGTGATTGGACGAGCCCGTCGACCTCTTTACCTGTGCTTATTGTGCGTGTGCAATCATCGCTCGTCACAAGCTGTGCCTTTCACAAGCTGCTGGTCTCACAGCCGTGAGTCCCAACAACAGCCCAGTGTGTTGTTTATGTTCATTATTCAACGCTTTTGATTATTACCACCATTTTTTTGGCGAAGTTGGTTTGGAAGAAGGCCTGAAGGGACGCTGGAACTTTCTCGCTAGATTTAGCGACGTCTGGAGCTCTGGTGCAGCTTCCATTGGAAAAGAGTTGGCAACCCTGGGCTTCACGACGCTTATCATGTCCATGTGACATATTATTACTAACTGTCATTTAACACTGTGTTTAAAACTGAACGCGCTAGCACCTTTCTTGTTCTTGTACTCATCACCACCTTCTGTATAGGTTTTTTTTCTATTATATTTTTTAATTTTGGGGGTATTTTTTTCATTCTTATTTTAGTGTTATTTCTGAACTGTTGACTCAGAGAGAACTACCAGAGATCCAATGTGTCTAGACTGTCGGTCTCGGCACTAATGTCAAGCAAAACCTTGAAACTTGACATTTGAAAAAGTCCGCTTTTTTCAGAGCAGACTTTTTTTTTTTTGCCTTAGGCGCTTGGGATTTTTCATAGGCGCTCGGCAAAAAGTCTTAGGCGCGCGTCCACATTTTCTCTATGCAGGAAAAACCCTGCTTTCCTCTACTTGTGTCCTTGTGACTCTTGAAACGTCATCAGTCTCAGCCCGGGTACATGTTCACATTCAAAGTTCGCTTCTCTCAAAACGCCCGGATGTGACTTGATCCTCCCACTTTACGGAGGATGCATCACAGGAGACTTGTGCGTACTCTGGCCAGCATATATCCCAGAACGCATTTGACCAGCAACCGGAAACAATAGCGGAGGAAAAAATAAACTACTGACAGATTACTTTTTATAAATACTACTGTTGTTGAGTCACGGAATGTCATTTTAGGTTGTTTTGTTTATTTGACTGTAAAAAATAATTTCCAGTGAATAATTAGAGGAAGAACAGCTGATGTGGTGACGTCATCAAGTCAGCTGCTGGTCCCATCGTAGAAAGACCGTCCTCCCGTTGTCCCGGCCTCCCGTCCTCCGGAGTCTGGACTCCCAAGACCAGACTCCAAAAGAACACAAGTCTGTAGTCGTGTACTTTGAATTGAAAAACGCCGGTCGTTTGGGTTCACCCCAGTTGGACGTTCCCTGAAATTCTCGAAAAAGTCGACCGCAACTGTTTTATTAAGAGGAATGCAGGTTTTTGGAAAAAAGCACACGATTGTGTGCTATAATATAATACACTGAAGGCAAATTCCACTTTCTATACTGCAACTTATGGATTTCGTTGAATCCTGTAATTATATGCAGCTCCACATTTTCAAGCAGTCCCGGGAGGCTCGGGATGCTCTCTGAATTGGCTGTAGGTGAAACAAATAAACAGTAAACTCTATTCCCGCTCGCAATCGTCTGTGCGTTCGCCCCCAAAAAATGCGGCCTCATTTATACTTTAAATTAGCTCGCATAAATAGGTTGAAGTGTGCCCGGAAAACAAAAAACACGAGGCTCCCCCCGCTGGAGAGGCACAAAGGAGCAGCACATAGCAAAGTCTTTTGAAGGGACTCTAAAAGGGAATTAAGCAGGCCTGTCACAAATTAAACTGGCTGCGCTTTGAAAAGGGATTCTTTTAGCTATTCTGTTCTGTCTCTTCATTCCTTCTCCCGAAATATGCAAGGCTCTGCCGCGACACTGCAGTCCACACGCTGCAGATCTCTCTGCCATGGAGGACAACCTCACACAGAGGCCGGTAATCTGTTATTGTCTCACAAGGAAAATGCTTGATCAATGCGCTTTTTTATCCAGAATTGAAAGACTCGCGCCGGTGGTAAACCAGTTCAAATCATGTAAGTCCTAATCTTTTTGACCCTCTTTTTTAAAATGTCTGCTTGGATTGTTTTGTTTAAAACCAGACTCAGGATTATGTTAGCTTTTATTCGTCTGCTATAACTAATCGTCAGACCTTTTTAAAATACACGACACTCGTCTATATGAGCCAATAATGTAGCTGGAGGATGACGATGACGCGCAGATCCAACTGATTCTCTCCCAATATCTCTTTTTCATGCTTTTAAAATCTGTATATCTCTCTATTTGTGTGTGTAATTAAACACGAGGCCAGGGATTGCTGTGGCACTAAAGAAAGACTCGGTATACATCAGGTGGCTGTACTGAATACATTATTTATGCATATTTTTTTTTAAAAGGTCCTCTTCATAAAGTTCAGAGCATACATATTAATGAGGGATTGCCTCCACATGGCTCTCAACATGGCGACGGCTGAGCCGGTGGCTAATACAACGAGGCTAACGGCACAAACAGTGCAGCTAACGAAGCAACCAGGGTGGACCGGAACGGAGCGCGGGCGCTACACTTCTGGGCTCCTACGACCGGTCGACTAACCTGCTCACGTGCACTCACGTGCGCAGGTTAGTCGTGTGCATGTGAGTGCACTCACGTGCACTCACATGCAAGTAACATGCACTCACTTGCACTCACATGCACTCACATGCACACACATGCGCTCACGTGCACTCCCATGCACACACATGCGTTCACATGCGCTCACATGCTGTCACATGCACTCACATGCAAGTGACATGCACTCACATGCATACTTGACGTGCCATTTAAAACTAAACTAAGTCTAAGGCACATTGTAAAAAGGAGTAATTCAACGTCATATATCTGTTGCATGTGCAATTTTTCAATATCAAATCTCAGAAATATTATGAAATAATGATACAAACTTAGTTAGGCTCTGGTTCAAAGTCTATATTCATAAGTCACTATTCAGTCATTACCTTCGCATTGAAAATGTAGAAGGTAATGTTTTGGCCGGCGTGTATTTATTTGTGAATATGTCCGTTTGTCCGTTTGTCCGTTATTCGTCTAAATCAGACAAAACTGAGCCGATTCTTATGAAACTTGGTGGTCATGACCCAAGGAACAATCGATTTTTTTTTGGGAGTGATTGGGTCAAAGGTCAAGGTCAAGGTCACGAAAAGGTGAACAATGTAAATTTGCGATATCTCGGTTAATTGGCATCCGATTTGCGTGAAACTAGTGCCAAATTGTTCATAATTCAATCTTGTGATATGCGAAGGTATGCGCTCTACCGAGTGCCCATTCTAGTTTTTAGTATGCAACACACACAGGGTTGACTGTAGCTCTGTGGTGAACACGGTCTTCCTTCAATCAAAGGATCCGTGGTTCGATCCCCGGCTCCGCTGACCCATGTCGATGTGTCCTTGGGCAAGACATTTAACCCTAAATTGCGTGCCTACGGTGTGTGAATGTTAGTAACTCTGCATGTAGCTCCTCCCATCAGTGTATGATGGGTGTGAATAGGCGAATGATGACAAGTAACCCTTGTTAGACAGACAGGTTATTGTATGTTATCAAAACCTACATTTAAGTCCCCTATCTGTATCATTTTTTATCAGTTAATAAACGTGTAATACACGTTTATAACACACTGAACAATAATTTGTTTTAAATGTATCTCGATCAGGATGTGTTGCAATATCTTAAATAAGAGGATCATATACCAAGAAGATTCTCGAGTTTCTCTTTATTATATCTTTTATTATTTTACGTCATCACAAGCCTTTAATTATTGCCCAATTTTTCCTGTACTGCACAATCACCGTTACTAAAATAGAACCCCCAATAGACCCCAAAACAGAAATGTGTTTGTGTAACAGTGTGTCGGGAGAAGCCCGTGCCGAGCTTTGTATGCAGTACAACTAAGGAACAAGCTTGTCTAAACGTGTCAGAGGACTCCGACATCCAATTACAGCCGCTGCTCTCTCGGGGCGATATCGTCCGCAACAACGTTCACTAACTACTCTCGCGAAAAAAAAATGAATGCAAAAACATTCGGCAAATCCTCGCTCGATCGGCGAGGGGATCGCCGGTTGACGTCTAATCCCATCCGAAGGGTTCGTTCGTCTCCGCGGCGACGCTCCCGACAGTCGCCGTGGAACTCTCACCAGCGGCTTAGAAGAAGAATTAGATCAGTGGCCGCGGCCCGAATACATGCATCAGAGAGCGTCTCGCCGCATTCCGGCTCGGTCGTCGTAGACGTCAGTGAAAACCCCTCGTTGTACTTTACGGAACACGAAACATCCGGAGCCTCGCCGTCCTGCATCCCTGTGATTGGCTCCGTTCAGCCCGGTGGCGTTGAGCCCAAACGCTGCCAGAGATGACCGTTTTGTTGTTCCTGTGCGGCTGCTCGACCCTTGTTGTTTATTTCTTCTGTCTGCATTTTGTCATCCGGCTATTAGTTCTTCATGGGTGGCTCACATGCATGGACAGTGTCGTGCACCAGGCCCAGATTGAGCACCCTTGTTCCCGTTCACGCTGCGTGACCGGCCTCCTCTTTACGCCCCGCTCCCTCTTCGTTCCCACGCGTTTATTATTTATGAACGCATGCAAAGCTACTTCTGCGGAAGCGAATGCTACGGGTACCCTTTGCCTTGCTCAAGTGTAAATAATGCATTTGGCACGAATGCGTAGACTTTGAAAGGTATTGATGGACCTCTGGGTGGTGGAGCCCAGACGAGTCCTGGAGCCCCGCGGACACTGGCCCTCGGCCCGAGTTGTTGCCCTTTTGGAGTCTCTGGCACAGACTCGGCTGTCCTAAAGTGGGGCTAATGAGGTGCGGCACAGTAGATCCAAGTTATTCTTTTCGAAACTACACTTATTATGATGCAGAACAGAGTCCAGCAGCGGCAGCACGGGGACTCATTATTTAAGTGGTTCTATGGCTGGCAATGGTGGCTTGTTTCCTAGAAAGCTCTGCTGTGCCACGAGCTGGCCGTGGACGCGGCACTACGAGGGAATCTTTTCTCTGCGAACAACAAACTAAAGTCGTTGCTCCCGGCAGAGAGCGATATAGTTATTTGTTAATCTTGATCTTGAATCGAGGCTGATTATATTCAGGCTTCAGGAGCCATCGCCACCCACTTTGCATTAATGCAGAGGACCACCCCCACTCTCTCTTCTCCCGTTTTACATTTTGTCTTCTTTGCATATTTGAGGTTGGAATCGGCCTATTTCAGACTCCGTACAGTAACTGCTGACGTGCAATGTGCGGCTCACTTCATAAAGTGGTAACATCGCGAAGCTGTCACTCTTCTGAGAGACGCGCTTCTGTTAATGTCGGTGCAGAATGGAGGTCGAGACAAGTTTGGTAGCGGATCATCCTCGGTCTCATGGAGCTGCACTGACGTAGGTTTAGTTTCAGCGTCGGGAGGGAGTGGTAGGTTGGACTATGCCAAGATAAATCGGAGGTGTTGGTAGCTATGCTGTACGCTGCCTTTAAGGGTCAAAACAAAGGGATGGGTTACACAAATATATGAAAAAAAGACCACATGATGTTTTAAAGTAAATAAATATATCAGGAGGGAGAAGAAAAATGTAATCGGAAAGGTGAAGCCATGCTGAAGTGCCTTAAACGCGTCTTCTCTCTACTGACCACCAGGGGGCGACTCATCCAGTTGCAAAAGTAAATCTGATCTGATGGAAGTGAGAAAATGACTTCTCACTAGATTTATTATCTGTGTAAACATTGTGAAGATGAGTTCATGGTCTCAATCCCTATAGTTTCAAGTCTTCTTCACTACGGCGTGGTATTTATTTAGTAAATGATGTTCCTATTTAAGTGACTATCTTGCGATTGACAGGTCGCTACCATGGCGTTGACCGGTCCGGGAGTTTTGTTCTTTCTGTCTTTAATACTTTCAGCGTGTTTTCAGTTCATGGAAGTTAATTCTAATCCTTCCGGTGACCTTAAATGTCCTCACCGTTTGATTTTACTTGGCTCCGCCCTCTCGCGTAGAGCAGTAAAACAGAGGACAAAGGCCAAAATGCTCAAGGCTTCAAAACTTTAGTCTGCGAACCAGTGAGCGACCTTGTGATACATGCGGCCTTCGACCCGGACCGATCACGTCTCGCTATCTTCCACTCCGCTTGCCTAACGGAGGCTACAAAAGGAACGTTTCGGGAACAAACTTCAGCGTTTAACCAGACAGCAGCACTAACAGCAACATGCGGCGAGTGCAGAGGGAGATGTTCCACCGACAGATCTGATATAACCACAGCGTCATCTTCAAATTGTTACGGGTTCACCCAAATCTTATACAACGTCTTTCCTCTTTCCCTCGCCATATTTACAGCTTGTGCACAACCTCATGGATGACGAGGTTGTCACACGAGGTGGTTGTGGTGAGATGTCTCACAAGCTGCATCGTTAGTCTTCCTCCACATGACATAAGATAACATGGGATGACGTAAGTGTCACACCCCAGCGCTTATTGTCGTTCCCAAATGCCACATGCCAGCCGGGTCGAGTCATCATTAGGCTGATATTGTATAATCTGTAGTACATATGATTGATATGATATGATATGATATAAGAATTGGGAGCATTGAAGTCATCTGAATACATCTTTGTTAGATTTGCAAAGGCTGCATAGAATAGATACCAGCGCTATATGGCGGCGCTTTGCTCCAGGTCATGCCTCGTTTTTTCCTCCCCCGTCTCATGCAGCACGCCCAGCTCTCTCTCTCTCTCTTTCTCGCTCTCATTTCCGGTTTGCCTTGGCACTGTCCACTGTCCAATAAAGGTGAAATTGACGTTACAATAACAAGAGGGCTGCAGGGAGCAATCAGGACCGAGGTACAATTCTGTTTTAATGCGGAAGAAGGAAATCTATTTGAGGATCACCGGTAACTCGCACCAAAGAGATTGTTAATCTGTTGGTTTAGTGCCGTCATTAGTCATTTTACTCGGGCTTCATTCTTAGTTCTTATCTGCTCAGTCAGTCGTCTTAATTGTATGAAGACCCGAGTGTTTATTCTAGAGTGACTTATATTGCTTTAGAGCAGCAGAATAATGTTCTACTTCAGCAGACACATTGTTGGATGAAATGTGGAAATAAATCCTGAAGATCCACTAAGCATTACTTTGATCTTATTAGAGCTTATGCCCGACTCGCGCATTCGGTTTATGTCAAAAATACTTTTCACGGCCTTGAATATGCATTTTAAGCATATTCAACCACATGACAACTGAAGTGCTGAGGCGAAAATATCTTTTGGAAAATGACCGAAAAAACTTGACAAATCTGTCTCGGTGATGAAAATAGTAATTTCTCAAAAGAAAATTCTGTGTGAGTGAGAGGTCAATGTAACCATGACAACATGCATCACCATAACGTGGTGTTTTGATTCTGACTGGGTTTTAGGTTTTGCATGTGATTATTTTTTGAGCTCTGTCAATATTTGTGAAAAAGATCCAAACTCATAAAAAGTTGCAAATTAGACTCAGACCGAGAAATTAAAACTACGATCTGATTCATAGGAACAATATAGTACATCCAATATAAGGTAATGCAGTATAACAGCTGTAATACTATATTATACACATGGACAAATCAGTATGTTATTTTATTATTTATTGTATAAACGCGTTTTAATGTTGAACTTGAAGATTCTTTGTTGATCTCAAAAACAGTAAATGTTTTGACAAGAAATTCTAAATTCATCATCGATTTATTAGATTATTTGTGCGCCCCTCATCAGGTTTGCTCAACTGTCATGGAGAGAACTTCACAATACAGACTCAATAAATAGATTTGTTGTGAATTCATTAAACATATTTCACATAAATATTTACATAATACCTGATATGCTGTTACTCATCCATGATCTTTTAAATGCATCACAATAAGACTTCTAGTTCTTGACAAACATATTTAAACTCTGTAAATATGCCTACGACTACCTAACAGTGCTGTGAACCATTTAGTAATAATTCATAAACTGTTTATAAATGCTGGATGGCGGAGTTTGAATACAAATGTATTTTTTCCATCAACACCATTCTGGAAACTTTAGTCTTTCAGGTGTTTAAAGAGGACACAATCATGTGTAAATGGTAAATAGACCTTTACTTTTCTAATCTTCTCACCACTCAAAGCGTTTTAACTTTACAACCTTAGTAACCCTAACCCACCCACAAACCTCTGTCAGGGTCATATATAATCAATATGTATCAGATCGGATTCAGATAATCAATATTATTCATTCAGAAATGATAATATAATAAACATGTTACTTCAGTGTGTTATAAACAGGTATAACACGTTTATAAACTGATACAAAATGATAAATATAGGGGATCTAAATGTATGTTTTGTCAACATATGATATCCTGTCTGTCTAACAAGGGTTACTTGTCATCATTCGCCTACTCACGCCCAACATACACTGATGGGAGGAGCTACATCAGGAGTAACTAACAAAGGACACATCGACATGGTCAGTCGAGCCGGGGATCGAACAGCCGATCTTCTATTTGAAAGAAGACCGTCTCACCACAGAGCCACAGTCGACCCTGTGTGTGTGTTGCTTATTAAAAATGACCGAATGGTGACTTATGAATATAAATGTAACTGTACAGTATGCCATGTATTCATTTCTCTTTTGAATTTTCATCCAGCCCTCATTGTGATGCTTGGGTGGAGACGTATAGTGCGCCGACTGCAGTTCCGGCTTGAATTTGCATAGAATGTGACTGAAAGTTAAAAAAGAAAGAAAGTGTGCCCTTAAAGCCAGCGGCCGTCTTTTAAACCCACAGCTTCCTCCTATCGCCGTGCGGTGATGCAACAGGACAGCTATCTGATCCCTGCTGCGTTGCACCGCGTGTCCAGTGGCACAGAACAGGCTGTGAGGACACACGATGAGTCAGAAGCGAGCTGAACCAAGCTGAACCACGCTAGCGAGGGAGATAGAGAGATAGAGAGGGACAGCACCAGATAAAGGGACCGGCCAAGTGTGTCGGAGGACTGGAGCTCCACTGAGATGACCTCTGCCTCCGCACCCGAGGGGATGTTTTCCAACAGGTCTGAGCCTAATGTTGGCTTCTGGATTCAAGCGCCCGGTCTCCTCTGCTCCGCCACTTCCAGAATAACACCACAGCATGCCCAGCGGGGGATTGAGTGCTGGAACACGGCCGCCGTCCTCCACCCCCTGCCCACCAAATTTACCGCTGCTTTTTCATAAATCCAACTTGGAAGTCTGCAAGTCACATACGGTTTGATTGCAGCGGGTTTTTGGACCAGAAGTAACCTTGAAAATCACGTTGTTTTTTTGCGTCCGGCAAAATTGGAAATGTGTTTCTCTCTCGCTCTTTCGCTATCTTTACAACACACACTTGTAACCACAAATTCCCCGGTCGAAAAAATAGACCGAATGGATGGCAATTTGTTCGCCAGATGTCTAGGAGCCATTGTTAAATAGTGCAGACTAATGGGTCTTCCAACAATGTCGCTGTTGTCCCTGGGAGCACAATGGGCCAAGCTTTAATTGATTGGTTGAGAATCACCACTGCGGGAATATGCTACACTATTTATGCCACTTAATATTGCCTGAATGGATGTACTTTGGAATACAAAATGCCACACTTTCTTGTCCCTACATATATTGCCGAGGGATTGGGTTTGGATTCCGAACAGTAGCAATAAAGCCAGAAGTTCAACAGAAAATATCACAACACAAGCGCCATTTCCAGTTTGTGTTCATGTTTATAAGCAACTGATTATGGTGAAATTGGCTATTGTGCTTTCCATATTGAAGATAGTGGAACACACACATAGAAGTGCTAAATTGATGCATTATTAATGCACCAAATTATAATGTACCAACATAAAATCATGGTTATTTAAAAAAAATCTTCACTACAAAGAGCAGTGACCAATGCAGAAATACTTTCCCCAAAGTCTTCCCATCTCTTCTGCACTCTTCTTCTAAGGCTTCAGTTCAGCAGCCTCCAACCGAGATGAGAGGAGCTTGAGGATGAAAGCTCCCAAAGCTCATCCAGCAGCTTGTAAAGCTTGTTGTGAGCGCACTCTGATAATTGAAGGCGATTCAGATTAGCGTCTATCAAAATTTTTGATCAATTCAGAAGTTCTCTCAGGATTATTACGGCTTAATAAGACAAATAACAGAGCTTTCATGAGGAAACCACTGATCTGAAAACATGGGTATGATTTAGAAAATGGCTGCCAGTAATATAATTATATTTGATTTGTACTGAATAGCTAAAGAATGAAAAATTGCCTGATTTTTTAATAATGAGATTGAGTTAATTAGATGGAATATATATTATGTGTCACAGGCTTTCTATGAGTTTTAGATATTCAGTTTCAATTCAATTCAGTTTATTTGTATAGCCCATTTTCACAAATTATAAATCTGTCTCAGAGTACTTCACAAACTGTACACATAGACATCCCTGTCCCGAAACCTCACATCGGATCAGGAAAAACTCCCAAACAACACTTCATGAGGGAGAAAAAGGGAAGAACCCTTCAGGAGAGCAACAGAGGAGGATCCCTCTCCAGGATGGAGAGAACAATAGATGCCATGTGTACAGAAGGACAGATAGAGTTAAAACACATTCAATGAATATGACAGAGTGTATGAATAGTTGGTATTAGGTACATTCCACTTTCTGAGTTTAACATCAAGAAGTTGCAGGTCATCCATGTTTTTATGTCTTTAAGACATGCTTGAAGTTTACTAAGTTGGTTGGACTCCTCTGGTTTTATTGATAGATATAGTTGAGTATCATCTGCATAACAATGAAAGTGTATGGAGTGTTTCCTGATAATCAAAGGAATTGCCCAAAGGAAGCATGTATAAGGTAAACAAAAGTGGTCCAAGCACAGAACCTTGTGGAACTCCGTGACTAACGTTGGTGGTATTCGAGGCTTCATCGTTTACAAATACAAACTGACCAAAATTCAATACAAACTGATCAAATTCAAACCAATTTAGTGCGGTTCCTGAAATGTCAATCGATTGCTCCAGTCTCTGTAATAGGATGTCATGGTCAATGGTGTTGAACGCAGCACTAAGGTCTAACAAGACCAGTACAGAGATGAGTCCTTTATCTGATGGCTTCTTCAGGAGAGGTTTAATTACAGCTACTTTGAAGGAACGGGGTACGTGGCCTGTTATCAAAGACAAATTGATAATATCTAATAGAGAGATGTCAATTAAAGGCAAAACGTCTTTAAGCAGCCTCGTCGGGATTGGGTCCAAGTGACAGGTAGACGTGTTAGAAGTAGAAACCATTGAAGATAATTGGTCACGGTTGATGGGAGAAAAGACGTCTAAATATACACCAAGGCATACAGCATACAGTTTCCAAAGCCACTCCACTTGAGGACAGATTGGCACTGGTTAAGGGCAAGAGATTATTAATCTTGCCTCTAACAGTTAAAATCTTTTCATTAAAGAAGTGCATAAAGTCATTATCACTTAAGTCTATAGGAATACTGGGCTCCACAGAGCTGTGACTCTCTGTCAGCCTGGCTACAGTGCTAAAGAGAAACTAACGGTGTACACTCCGGTAGTATAAACTCAAAAGTTATAAGGTTGTGGTCTGACAGAAGAGGATTCTGTGGGAAGACCTTCAGATGCTCAATGTCAACGTCATATGTAAGAACAAGATCAAGCATGTGGCCAAAGCTGTGAGTGGGTTTCTGTACTCTCTGACAGAAGCCAATCGAGTCCAACAATGAGATGAATGCAGTACCTAGGCAATCATTATCAACATCCACATGAATATTAAAATCTCCTACACTAATAACTTTATCAGTTTTAAGAACTAAACTTGATATAAATTCTGAAAGTTCAGATATAAACTCTGAATATGGACCCGGTGGCCGTTACAGAATCACAAATATAATTGACTGTAGTGTTTTCCAGGTTGAATGTGAAAGAATAAGAACAAGGCTTTCAAATTAGTTTAAGTTAGGTTTAGGATTTATTAGGCTCGAGTCAAAGATGGCTGCTACTCCACCTCCTCGACCGGTGCCTCGAGGAATGTGAGTATTAACATGAGTTGGAGGAGTCGACTCATTTAGGCAGACATATTCTTCATGACTCAGCGTTAGGTTTCAATTAGACAACATAAATCAATGTGATTATCTGATTTTAAATAATTTACTAACACAGCTTTAGATGACAGAGATCTAATATTTAGAAGTCCTCATTTAATAGTCCTGTTTTGTTGCACTGCTCAAATAATGGTGTTAACTTGTATAAGGTTATTTTGTACGACTCCTCTTCTGCTTACTTTTGATTTATTTAATTGAAGTAGCCGTGGGACAGACAGTCTCTACTATGGAGTTGTGGGTGGGTAACTGCTCGAATGGAAGAGCAGAAAATGATGTAGGACTACAAATCTGCTCCCGGTTCCTGATCTGAACCCCGAGTTGTCATGGATTAAGTCCGGTGATCAACTTGGTCATATTCGCAGAAATGAAACGCTCTCAATCCAACGTGGGATGGATGCCATCTCTCCTCATCAGATCAGGTTTTACCCAGAAAGTCTTCCAGTTATCTACGTAGCCAACATTGTTTGCTGGGCAACACCTCGACCAGTTGATGACGACATGCGGCTATACAATTCGTCATTGAGCAAATCGGGAAGGAGGCAAGAGAAAACTACGGTGTCCGACAATGTCTTGGCATAAGCACACACCGATTCCACATTAATTGTAGTGACCTCCGACCGGCGTAGTCGGGAGTCATTACCACCGGCGTTTATTACATTACATGTCATTTAGCTGACGCATTTATCGAAAGCGACTTATAATCCTGTTACATTCATACACCGTAGACGCAGCTACAGGGAGCAATTCAGGGTTAAGTGTCTTGCTCAAGGACACATCAACTAGGGCGGGGATTGAACTTGCAACCCCGTGATTGAAAGACGGACCTGCTACCCACTGACCCATAGTCGCCCATTTTTCTGTATTACAATCTCACTGTATCTCCGCTTATCCTTAGCCAGCAGTTTCAAACACGACTCCACGTCGCCCGCTCTGGCCCCCAGGAGGCACACTACCCTGGTTCGCGGCTTCGCTATTTTCCCGTTCCTGATTTTAGAGCTCCCGATAACCAGGGTGTGCTCCTCAGCGGATGTGTCGCTGAGCAGGGAAAAGCGGTTCGAAACGTGAAGAGGTTGGTGCACAGCGGGCTTCTGTATAGACTTACTACTCCTGCGAACAGTTACCGAGCCTCCCGGCTGCTCGGGGACTGCCAGGGAAAAGCTAGCAGCTAGCAGCTAACTGTAGCTCCGCGCCGACTACGGGAGAGGGCGGGCTAACTAGCGTAGCTGTCTGAGCTTCGATGGCGCGGAGCCGTGCATCTAACCCACTTAGACCTGCCTCCAACCGAGCAAATGAACTACACTGGTTGCATGTATCGTTATCATCAATGCTGCTTCATGTGCCTAGGTGGCACAGTGCTAGTTGTTTGTGTCTAAGCACGTACCAACCTGTGAGGCGCTCTTTAGAAAATGTATGTATAGTTTCATGTGTCGACTGGACAAATCTGAGAACTGTATAGTAGAGGCTCTGGTCAACCCTCTAAAGAGCTGCTATCGATTTACTTCAAACTTAAGACGACATTGGCACGAAAGTCTTCATACTTTTTAATGAACTGTATTATGTATGTTGTATGTTTTATCTTCTTGTTTTCTTTCTCTTTTAGAGTTGTATGTCTGTTATTTTTATATGGAACTTGGCGTCTGAAATAAAGAATAAATTAAAGGAGGCAGAGGGATAGCTATACATGCGACACACGGAGCAAGAGGGAGCGGGAGGGAGAGAAGAAGAAGTCATGCTCGCTGCTAAGCTGGCAACCGGAGGAGGTGCAATAGCTTACCGGGAGAGTGAGACGATGCGTTCTTCATCTCACTCTTCCGGTAAGAGTGAGATATGTTGTCTGTCCTCTTTCTGACTTTTTACTGTGGTTGTGCCACAGGTTTGTTTTGAAGCTGTGTTCAAGAAATAATCTGAGATGATTTATAAGAAGTAGGAATCTGCAAATTGGACACATTTTTATAAACGTATTTTCGATTTTGACGAAAAAAAACAAACATAAATGCAAATTTTCCTTTAGCTTTCTCCTTCCTCGTGTAACGCTGTCATAATGACATCCTGAAAACATCGAGCGCTTGACTGCCAACTGCGCCATATGCTGCAGTGTTAATTGTGCATTTGATTACATGCCACGCACTAGTCCCTAAGAAGTCTGTAATGTTGTCAGGCGACCCGCTGACTTACTGCTGTCGCTGACAGGCCGCCTGATGCTCACCTGTCACTCGCCGTGTGATTTCCCCCTCGCAGCCAGTCGTGTAATGTGCAAATCTTTTTTCCTGTTTTGAGTTATCGGTGGGATTGCTCGGGATTTGCGGGTACAAAAACACACTGGGGGCAATTTCTATCACTTTATGGAAATGTCCGCTCCCTCGATCCATTCATCTGGGGATTTAAGTGGCGCTCTCTCCCGCTCATCCTCTCATTACAGCCCTCCGGTGGAGCCGTGGTTCCAACGGCATTTTTTAGATCGGCATCATCTCCGCCTCCAGGTCACTGGTGCATTTCTCCTCATTGTTATTATCGGGGGAAAACAGTTTAAAACAAGGACATCCTGAACACGTGAGAGATATTCTCACACGCGGGAGAGAAGAAGTCCTGATTATCACTGGAACGCTTTTCATGTCACCCCTCCATTAAAAGGTGATCTCAGAGCCAGAGAGCAGCAGTTCATCACAGACTCTCTCCGATCTATGCGTAATAAGAGGTTGTTGTTATTGCGTTTTTAACACTTGTGTCGTCTACTTTAATTCTGACACTAAGAGCATGGTAGTTTCCTATAACCATCACAGCACTTTGAAGAGGATGTCAAACAGAGCGGGTTTTATGTCGGCACACTTCCACGTGTTGGATTCTACTGAGCTGAATTTAAGAGGACATAGTATGTTTGCAAACATTAGTGCAATAGAGGGGTCGATATAAAATAATTTGCTCTAAATATTGTATATCCCTCGTATAGCTGGACGTTTTGTAAACATATTTTCCAATTGACCTTTATTTATTACAAGGTCAATGAATTGGTTGAATACCTTTATTTTTGTATATTTACTTATCTTTCTGCATTGGCTGTAAGTTAAATAATATATTCTTTAAAAAAGTGTATTAATAATGCTTCTGTATTTAAAAGAAAATTGGATTTTTACAGTTTTTATGGTAAAGCTTTTACTCTGATGGTTATTCAGTCATTTATTAATTTAGTCTTTCTGATACTTTGCAATGTCGGCTCAAACATTTGACTCTTCGTAGAATAAGAGCTGAAACAATTATGTGATTAATTGATAAAAACTTTTAATTGAAGCAAAAATGCAAACATCTCCCAAGTTATATCCACTTAATGTGTTCAGTTTTATACCAATATATGACATATATTTAATAGATTATGCACAGTTGTTCACTCTTTTTCTCCATTGACCGAAGAAAGACTAAAGAAATAAACCAGACAATAAGATGATTAACCAATAATGAAAAGAATCATTAGTTACTGTATTTATAACTTCATATATGCTATTATTACCTCATGGTGGGTTGTGTACATCTTCAGAGTAAAATGCTTTCAGACCTCTCGCCTGCTTCATTACCCCCGGAGGAAACAGTGTTATTGTGATTCAGTCATTATGGACAAATTGTGTGAAGCCAAACAGTTTTCAAACTTTATTCTACATCCAAATAGAGATTGCCAATTTTCCCACGATATTAAATAAATCAGGCTGAATATTGGCAAAGACGATGCACAAGACATCTAAAGTATTTCCATTTGACGAAGCTGATACAGAATAATGCCGTCAGGCAATGAGATGAGTTTAACAACGACAAAGTATGGTTACGTTGGAGCTATTTATTTTGACATTTGTATTGAGTTTTATTGTGAAGTAATATTGATTAATCATTGCTTATTTAGGTTGTATTTTGATATGTTAGAAGATCTTTTTTCTTATATGATAGTTTTAGTTTAGTTTATTGTGATTGTTGTTTAAATATATTTAGTTTTAGGATTGGTTCTCTGATTGAGTAACACTGGGCACCTGTGGTTGTATGTAGGTGTGGGTAGCTTCAGGACCAGCATGCACCGGGGTGGTCTAATATTTTTTTTACCAGCACACAGAATGCAGTGTCAACATTTTCTTGGTTCTTTTTGTTTTTTAGTAAATACATTAAAAGAATAATGACATACGAAAATTGACATTACCTTCTTTTGACTGTGTCAACTCCAAAACCCACGGTGTGTCAGTGGCCATTTAATTTATAGTTTTATTGGATTTATTTGCACAAATGGCCACTACAGTTTCGTCGATATAACTCAAGGCCATAGATATTAAGTGACATACATAATGTAAATGATACGAAGTGTGAGTTTTCCAGCTGGGCATCAAGTTACGGTGACGATGTGCTTCCTTTCAGCAGACTCCGTGTTTTCTCTACCAGTGTAATAACTGTGTAGGTAACTGAGCGGTGGCTCGGCCCGGGGCGCGACTGCCGCTACGCGACCAACCGTGTGCCGTATTCAGAGAAGAGGTACACAATGCTAACGCCCGACATGAACCGCAACATTGCTTTTGTTTTGCCCTCCAACCCCAGCAGACACCTCGAGCTTGTCCACTCCGTCACGTAACGGCTGTAAACACACTCCTCTTTCGTCGGAGTGCCGTTTACCCCCCGTTGCGACTGCAGCTGCAAGGCAATGCAACGGGGGCTCGGGGAGAAGTTTGTTGCGTGAAAGATTGTGTGTGTGTGTGTGTGTGTGCGTGTGTGTGTGCGTGTGTGCACAGTTGCCTGTTGATTATGTCTATCCTTTGGGCCGTAATCAAAGAGGTGTTTTTTCTCGAACAGGAATAGCAGGGTAACAATGTTGCTGGAGTTGCTATGCAACGCAAATGAAGCGCAAGATGCTGCGTCAATTTAGTGCAGTGGTTCTCAAACTTATTCTGTCGCACCCCACTTCGGAGGAAGAAAGATGTTGGTGCCCCCCCACCCCAAACAAATTTGAACAAAATGGTCCATGCTGAATTATTATTGAAATGGTTACTTTTTGTGACTCGTCCATCTGTGCTTTTTCAAATAATATAATTGGTTTGCAATCGCTTTCAATTAAAACAGATTGCTCCGTCAGATTAAAAAAAATATACAAATGTTCAATCACTTTATTACAATACAAATATAGTTCTATCTCTGCAGAAAATAAATAATGTTTGGTAAACAATAGATTATTGTGGCTGCAATTAACCTGTTTTGCACTGAATATATTTTCAAGATAACAACAAAGTGCTGATAAAAAAGGTTTTATTAAAAGGTTCTGGTGAAAAAGCTCCAGAAGGATTCTGAAAAACAAACAAGAATGTATTGGTAAATAACTAAATTGCTAACATTAGATGTTACTTACCCGACGAAAAGAAACGTTAGGAGTTCAGCATGAAGTCTCGCGGTAAAGAGCCACCATAAAAGCCTCTTTATATCACTTCCATGTGGTTTAGTGCCGGGAGCCGATCGGGCCATTTTGTGATGAAGGTTGCTTGCCAACAGCTTCCTCCATCTCTCTGTGCGTTCCAATACCCACACTTCCAGACTCTTTAGTATGCCAGAAACATATTTAGTATGTTCAAACACATAGTATATAAAAAGCTGTATGCCAACAACAGCAGGAAGTCCTATACTGCATCCTGGATGCACACCAACATCCTCTTCTGGCTATGCTTACCCACAATCCTCTGCACAAGGAGGGAAAAATATCAAGGTGCAATGTTATGACATCACAAGTGTATGCATACTGCATGGTACACATTGTTTGCGTTACGTGGGCGTGGCTTCAATGTGATTGACAAGCGATCTACTTCTCTACAATGAGGACAGACTGGAGGCTTCACAGACCGTGTTTACATGCAATCGAAAAACTGGCTTAGTCGGACTGATATCAAATTATCCGTTTCATGTAAACACTTTTGTTCGACTATGTGTGGTCCGACTACGATCCGATTAACACCCCTGAATAACTCGATCCGATCTGGTTGATAATCCGACTATCGCGGCATGTAGCGGTGAATTGGATTAGGAACCGGACTTTGCGTCTTTGCGCATGCGCACTCAAGCGGAAATGGCTGTATCACCACGAGTTGTAATGAAAACAGCGCCACCTATCGTATCGGACATGACATGCTTTCGGCAAATGATTCGAATTACTCACTGCCATGTATATTGGGATAATAGCAGATTCCCCAAAAGATAGCATAATCTGACTAAAGCAATATTCGAATTATACCATCATGTAAACGCACTGACTGTAACCTCATCACACTTGGTTGATAACGAGGTTGAAAATGCGGGAAGACCTTTCACATCGCACCTTTTTAAAACGTTCTCTCACTGTGTTGATACAAAAAAGAAAAGTGATATTCACAGTTGGATCGGGTGTAATTAACACAAGAGTTGTACAGGTTGGAGACGCGATACTGTCGAGAATGCTTTGAAAGTAACATGTTATCCAAACTGCATATCCCACTAAATGCATCTGAACACATCGCAAAATAGATTTACCCTAATCGGGCCATTTTGTGATGAGCCACCTGGTCTCAGCGCCACATCCATCAGGTGGAATAATTACCCTGTTAACCAACTCCAACAAGCCACCTGCACACCGCCAGACACGAGAGGGAAGCTGTGGCATAAGACGCTCGAGTAGATTTAAATCCTGTTTGGAATAAAACAGTCACAGACGAACCGCGAGACGTTTCGTTCTCGGCGGCTCAAATTCCAATTATTTCTGGAGTTCAGCTGTCGGAGAAGGTTTATTAGTTTTCTCATTTTCTCGTTATCAATAACTGCAAATAAGTAAGTTCCATGTTCACAGAAGCGGAAAATACTTAATGTGCGCCTGATATTTATTTTTCAAGGTAAACAGAAGTGAAAGATATAAAAAAAGTACTAAACTAAAAGTGAAGAAGTGCTCTACTCGTCTATTTGAAACAGAGCTGCGATGTAGTTCTACCAAAGTGAAAAACTATCCTTTTTAATCTTTTAATAGCGGTAATTATTTATTGCTTTGTTCGGTGTTTCAGGTGGTGTGTGTAGGTGTTGTACAGAACTACAGGGAGTTTTAGGGGAAATTAGTTTTCTAACTACGTGGGAGTTAATTTAACAGGTTAGTCTCCAGAGAGCCACATCCGTTACTCTGGATGCTGCAGCGTGTTTCTCTTCACTAACGTAATCTTCTGAGAATGTGAGTCAGACGAGGCCTGGAGGCAACCGCGACAGCCACTGTTACCATGCGGCTCATCAAATTACATTTCAGAAGGTAAATGTATGAACAATGTGGTTTATATTCATTATTTCTTACCAACATACATCTGGGTTATCGTTGAGGCTTAATTCGTTGATTGCATTGCCTTCCTCTCATAACATTAGCGGGTACAATTCTTCTCTGTTATGTCTATGACGGTGGCCGCCAGCTACTCATCACCAGATTGCACTTCCCAGGAATCCATCTGAGCTAAGAAGACTCCGTTTTCTCTCGATTGACAGGCGTCTCAGCCAGCGATCTCTTGTGGTTGCCGTTGTCCGCTCGTCCACCTCAGGCTCCAACCCCGCTGCTCAAAGTTGGATTGGTTTCCCCGCCTGATCCGCTGTGGACAAGCGTAAGCATAAAAGAAGCTCTTTAAATATCCCCTGTGGTAATCTACCGGTGACGCGTCAGACACTTTGGGTATATTTGTCACAAACATCACGATAGCGTCAGCTGCCGAATTAGAGCCTTTTCGCTAAGATCTCACCCAACTCTGGCTGTCACGGCAACAACAAAAAACACAACACCCTCATCTACAAGCCTCTGCCAGATAAGCAATAGTTGATCTCTTTGCATGAAGTCAAGCAGTTTTCTAATTTGAGTGGCTGCACTGGAACAGAGTTCAAAGCTTGTCTCACGAGATCGGAGGCCGGTCCTGTTGGCGGTGAGATGATCCGCCGATTGCATCGACTGTTCCTCTCGCTCCGCGGGCCTCTCGGATGGAGACGGAGAGCATTACCGGACAACAACAGCTCTCCGAAAGTACACGGAGATTACTGAACTGAGCACATTAAGACAGACCGCACAAACACGCATTACTCACCTAGCAGGTAGCAGGAGGACGCCGAGTGGGAGGGAGTGAGACTGCGAGAGTAAACAGACTTTATTTGTCCTATCTGTCTCCAGATCTAAATTGGTGTTATGAATTGCAGTGTGTTTATACACGGTTTCCAACTCACACTTTTGGCACGAGTCGCCGGCTCTCCGGCTTTGTCTCACGCTCTCGCGCTGCTCAAACTAATCTCGCGCCAGGAAGTCTTGCAAGGCACTCCATCTTAAACATAATATATAGTTGTATTGGTGAAATTGGCTTTCTCTGCACACAGGATAGAGTCTTAGCAACAGGCTTTTATAGCCACATTTCAGCACCAGGGTGGGTCTGTAAACATTACAAAGCTCAACACAACTAAAGACCTTTCCCTCACAGCTCTGCCTCATTCACTTTGCTCCATGCCTCTTAATGTGCTTAGTCATGAGCTTTTACCAGTTTGGATTAATCTGACTCGCCAGTGATCACGAATTAAAAAGTACCAGGGATCATATTTTCAGATTTACCGTGGGACTGGCCTTATGAAGGTAATGGCTTGGCTGCAGCTCGTAGGGATGAGCGGTCGGCCCATAACCACAAGGTTGCCAGTTCGATCCCCGCTCTCCTCATAGTTGCATGTCAAAGTGTCCTTGAGTAAGACGCTGATGTTGCTCCCTGGGCTGCCCACTGCTCTTTAATTACCAAGGATGGGTCAAAGGAAGAGAAGAGTTTCCCAACAGGGATCAATAAATGTGTAAATGTCTTTCTTTTCAAGGTAGAACAAACTGTAACGTCTGTTGAATTGAGGGACGGTGGTATTGAAAAAGTATTTAAGTCTATTATTTGACATTTGTCTTTTTTTGTGCGCCGTGGCCAGAGGCATTATGGGAAGTTATAGGGAATAAAGGGAAATTCTACTAATTTGGCACAGACATCGACTTGGAATAAAGTTATAACTGATTATAATGTAACAGTCAAAGGTCACAGTTACCTCACAGAAGTCGTTTTTTGGACTGAACTAAAAAAAAGCATATGCTAATTCTGACAAATTCACATAAATGTGTAATTAGATAATAGGTTCAAGGTTCAAGGTTTTTTTATTTGCCATTTGTGCCAAGACCAACAGTCCAGACACATTGGAATTGTTTTGCAGGCTCACCGAGTCAACAGAGGTACAAACACACTATAATAATAAGAAAGAAATATATTTTAAAAAAAAAAAAATATATATATATATATATATATATATATATATATATAACAACAAAAAAAGAAAGAAAGAAAGAAAAATAATATTATATATATTTATATATGAAATACCCCATTTTTTACGGTCATAAAGTAAACTTTTATTTTTAAGTTAAAAGTATCTGATGTTCTTTTGTGGCTTACAGCTGTTCGTAAGTTTATTCCATGTTGATCACAAACCCGTAGCCGTCACTCAGCAGCTGGAACAATATGTGCGTCTCCAAAGTGACAGAGGCACTACCTTCATTCGTTAACTATTAATTATCCCAGACACAGCGACAGGATCAATCAGGATCTAACGCATCTAATTGGTCGTACGTTCTTTGCTACACTTCAGGCGACAGGTAGACTGTCACACACAGAACACCTGTTAAATCACCTGTAGTCTCGTAGAGCCGAACCTTTTCCGTCAAAAGTTTTATTTTTTCTGTGATTTGAGGGATTTAATGGTTAAATTCAAAGTTCCACAGTATTTTCCATATTATTATTGTAAGCATGGATACTTTCAGATATATGACTTGACCTCTCTACTCATCAGATAAGTAACACAATGGGTCAACTATAGCTATGTACTGTAGTTAAACTTATCACTACATGCAGACATGCATGTAAAGTATTGTGGGACTCAATGCTTTGAAAAAAATAACTTCTGTAAATAGTTTCTACTGGTCCAGGTTTTGTTGGTTTGCAGCTTAATGGAATTTTATTACTTTTACTTTTAAGTCAACGGTTTAAAAAAAATAAGTTTTTGGTTAATCGCTGGCAATAAAGTTTATAATGAACAGAAGTTGAAGAGATTTTACTGTTTCCTAATACGATGAGAAATATGTCACTAAATACCCCTCTTGTGTATTTTGAAGCTTTTACGTATCATAATAAAAGACGATCGCTGACAGGCGGCTAAATTACACAACAAGAGGTCATCACTGGAAAAGTAGTCTGTCTTTAGCTTCGCTGTGGTGATGTTTAAGTCCGTGGGCTAGCTGGTTCGTAGCCTAACGTTGCATTCTGGCAATTACACTTACGCTTTAAAGGTCATTAATAGTAATTGTCCAAAATCCCATTGTCTTTGTATGCAGGGAGCCAGTGATTTTCCCGGGTTGATCTCCAGAATTGGTCATCCCTGCACCACTTTACTGAGGTCTGAAAGACCTTTTACCTCGTGGTTGAAAAAGCTTTACCGGCTATCTGGCCTGCTAACTGACGGCTAGCAAGCCTGATAGCACGGTTGCTAATGAGACGTGAAGTTATTCAGAGGATGTATTTCTACATTCAACTGTCTGCAAACCATTCCTCTTCTCTGAACATGTCTATATTCCGACGGAGGAAGTTATATAAAGCCGTATCGTGCAGCTGAGCTAATACGCTCGACTCACTCGCCTTCAAAGGTCAGCGGTGTCAAGTCGACTCGATATTATTCAACGCAGCAAATCTTCACGTCAAAGTTTATCAAAGCTGAACTTAATTCATGGCAATTAGCGCGCATTGACTCCGCCACTGTGAGCAAATCCACTGATTGCCCCGATTGTGTGCGAGACTGGACCCTAATTTGGTCGCTGATGTGTGCCATTGTTGTATTTATTTGCATTTCCCGACAGCACCACACCAGTCGTGTGTGTGTGTGTGTGTGTGGTTCTCAGCAGGCTAAGTCCTGAACAAAGGAAGGGAGTCCACTTAAAGCTCTGCAGATCCAAGCGTTGTGATTTCAGGAGTTACTATAATTGACCACCTCTGACTGCCAAGATGGAGCTTTGGGAGCTCGTTGGCGTGAGCCCAAGTGAGACAACCTGCAAATCGGAGTGTTTGTGTGATATAAATATGGCACACCGCTGATCATTCATGTCTCCTTTTTTTTCTCCTCCAGAATGCGGGAGAGGGACCTACAGAGCATGTGCAGAAGGGCGCTGCTGCTGACCGTCTGTATGGTGTCTCTGTGGGGACAACTGAGCAGCGCATCGTCACACAGAAGCCACATAGGTAACGTACAACACGCCGCGTGTTCCTCAGGGTTAATTCTGTGGAGAGGCTATGGATTAAAAAAACACATGCTGGTATCAATAACTTCTTTTTTTAAATCACTTCTTAAAACTCACTTTTATAGAACTGCTTTTAAGTGATGTCGTCCTTTTATGTTTTTATTTTAATTGCCTATTTGTTTGGTTTAGTTTTATTCAATGCTTTTATGGTATGGTCTTTTTTGTTGCCGCCATTTAAGTTGTGTTTATGCTTTGTTTATCTGTAGAGCACTTTGTAAACCTTGTTTTTAAAAGTGCTATATAAATAAAGTTATTATTATTATTATTTTGTTAATTTATATAGTCCCTATTTCAGTCAATTTCCATGCAAAGTGCAACAAAAACAGTTTTTAATGTATTTTGGAAAATCTTTAGACTTCCTGTTCAAATGTACCGGCAGGATAGATAATAGAAACAAGAAATATGAATTACACAATACTTTTTTAGTGTCTTCCTAAATCTACTTTAATGACTTTAAATTGATGAGAAAAGAGAACATTACTCATTGATTTCCCCTGCATACCTACTTTTATGAATTAATGAATTTTCTCCGCCGTGGATCTGGAGACAATCAATTGACTCTCTCTGTTCGTGTTTAAGGGTTTATGAAAACTAATTGGGAAAAAGCTCCTAAAAATATAAATGTTCCACCCATTTTATTTTGTACCCTAAACAAAAACACTATAAGATGCATCATACCGGATATGATGCAATAATGTCTTCATACTTAATATTATAGCGCACCACTTGTAGGCTAAGTCCATCAGATAATAGTTCTCTCACTGACTGCAGCTTGAGAAAACAGTCAAAACAAGTGTGTGTGTGTGTGTGTGTGTGTGTGTGTGTGTGTGTGTGTGTGTGTGTGTGTGTGTGTGTATGTGATGGCCTTATCCCTGGGCGTATCGGTAGGAACTGTGCCCACACGTTGAAATAATGAGTCTTATTCCACTTGAGGCACATGTTGTCTGGAGCTCCCCGTTAGCTGAAAACAACATGACCAGCAAAAGAAAAGAAGTTTGTTTTCTCAGAAGGCGAGATGAGAAAATGACTCTCCTTCTTTCTCGATTTATTACCTTAGTTAACATCGTGAACATGAGTTCATGGTCTCAATGGCTACTTTCAAGTCTTCTTCAATGCAGCATGAACTTCATTCATTAAATCATGGTACCATTTAGAGTAAAATAGACCTTAAGGGCGGGTTACCGTTTTATTATTGCTTCAAGACCACAACCACAGCGTTGTCAGATTTGATTGTCCTTCATTTTTTCTCTCAGTCATTTTACCCTTTCATAGTTCGTTTAGTGCTTGAAAGTTCATTCTAACTATTTTGTTCATTTAAACATGTGAATTCCAGTATTTATTTTAGTGCTTAAACGTTAATTCTAACCATTTTGTTCACTTAAGAATGTCAATTTCAGCGTTGTGTTGATGCTGGTGGACTTCCTCGATCTTTATACTCCATCACCCGACATCCTCCTTTTCTCCCGTCTTAATTACTATGACCACTAGAAGTTTCCGCCTGGCTTTATTGAACCTCCCTGCGGTGCTCCAGCTTACCAATAGATGAATGCAGCTGTTAGAGACATTTAGAGGGAGAGTAGGCCATACCACCTCAAATCCATGGTCCCGATTTCATCTGAAAACCGCCGTATAATCGACTCGTGACAATCGAAGCTGGTGGTCAAAGACAGAAGAAGAGAAGGATTATATGCTTTGACTTTGTTTAAAAGAGTCCCGTTATCTGTGTTTATTATTAACTAATTCACACTATGTACTGAAACTATAAAGTGTACACAACTTACTAATCTTCACATCCTCAAATATTCAAGAAATAAATCTACTCAAGACGTGAGCTCAGAGACGACAGAGACTTTAGAAAGTCTTTAATTAAGTAAAGAATTTGGAAAGTTAATAATCAGGAAGCTAAACATGTGTCCAAAGATTTACCATTTAATGTTTTTCCTACATTTAAAACCTCATCGAATGTGGTGTGTAATATGGATGAGATGTGTAGTGTATGTGTGTTCTGCTCAGCATCTTTAGGGCAGCAAAATAATCTTTTCCAATAACCATCAAGAAACGTGAGATGTAAATACACTATAAAGTAAGACGACACGTCCCTCGTCCACATTCTGGACACCTAGAGGACATTGAGGGAAATGCGGCAACTTAAAATGATGCTGTATGTCAACTCATTTTCACTGTGGGCCAAATCAGCATCATGGCTACCTTCTTAAAGGGCCGGAAACACTTTATAAACTCCTCGAACATATTGTTAAATAAATCTCTTTGTATTTGATTATTGTTTATTTGAGTGTAGAAATGTTGTACATAAGGAAATGTCTCTAATATTACAACATAAATCCATTTGATCTTAAACCTTCAAAATAAAAGCACAGGATATTTTTCTTCAATTTCTTTAAGAAAAGGTGATCACGTGTCTTTAAAGCCTCCAGGGGCATATAAAGTGATGCGGTGGGCCGGACGTGTTGTGTTTGACACCTGTGGTGAAGACAATAACGTTGTGCACCTCCCTATTTCAACACCACAATGCTTATGTACACAACGTGAAGAAATGCTATTCTGAGTTTAAAGAACTTAAATGGTCTGCTTAAAGCTGATCTCCGCTTCATCCAACACCTTTGAACTGGAACTCTGATCACGGGTCAGAACATCAGCGGTCAGCCTCACTCCTGAATAGGAGGCATTCCTGCAGCCGGGGCTCCGAGGCTGTGAAAGCTGCTTGAGTGGCAACTCCATCTCGCTGGAAGGGCCACCGCATGTTTACGTTCCACCTCCTCGTGTGATACTCTAATGCATGGGTAGGCCACATTAGGCATGCATGCCACCATTAGCATGCAGCACCGATGTCACACTAGAACTCTACGTGTGCAAAGGATTCTTTAGTCAATGTTGAAGTGCCCTCTCGTCTGCATGCAGAATTACATTAGCTATTCGTTATTAACAGTATTCAGTATACTTCTCAGAACGTGTTTTTCGTTTATTGCTGATGATTTATTGGTAGAAGGTTGGTAAGGGGTGATGCTTTAAACTCGGATATAGATGTATCCAAAAAGATCAAAGCCTTATATAATTACAATGGGATAAAAAATTGCTTTCTTTGTATAATAAAATTCAAGATCTGTCTGAGATCTAATTTTGATGTGGTGTCATAATTTTAATAATTATAATAATAATACATACAATTTCTATAGCGCTTTTCATAGTGCTTGAAGACGCTTAATTTATAATGAACCTTTATGTTGAGAGGGCACATTTAAAACAGGCACTTCATATCAAAAATATTGACCTAATCAATATATATACAACAATATGTTCTTATTATACTTGATGATTGCTGACTGAAGAGTGGTAAACCCCACTGCCAACATGTTGGATCAACAGATTAATCTTCAGGCCTACGTTGGTTTTGCATTAGTCCTGTTTTTTGTTGTTGTTTTGGGCCCTGTGATTTATTAGGACGGATAGAGGGGGGGGGGGCAACACAAGTAGCCGAGCCCCGTTCTCCCCGGGTTGCACTGACACTTAGGTAATCACACAGATCGTGCCTGAGCTACGGAGGTCAAGTCAAGGTGGACCTAGCAAACAAACCTCTTTAGTCCCTTTTGTTTATTGAAGGGAGTGTGTGTGTGTGTGTGTGTGTGTGTGTAGGGGGGGGGGCAATTGAACCTTTCACCATAGCTTGAACTGGAGCGCGCTGAGCGAGCTTCCAAGCGCAAACATAACCCCTGTAATAAGACCACTGCATCCCCCAGAGCACCATCTGCATTCATTAGCTAGTCATGAAAGAGTGGCGAGGGAGAGGAAGGGAGAGGAAGGGCGAGGGGAGAGCGGTCCGGATCGAGAGCGAGCGTGATAACAAGTACCCTCCGGCTGGGCAATTTGTTTTGGTCCTGTCGATAGGATTTAGACTGATGGTGTGACCGGGTCAAATTGCGGCCTCATTACTCAGCTATTTAGATACTTGGATACTTTTATTCCCTTCTTCTTCTTCTAAACACTATCTCACTCTGTCCCATTAGGAAAACAGTAATCAAGCCCGCTCTGGTTCTCTTGGTCGGCGCATCCTGTGAGAGGAAAATGGGCTTTGTGAGCTTCCCCTTTTTTGAGATAAAAAAAAGAAAAGAAACAGCGCTCCAAGCAGTGCCGTTTACAGGTCGTCAACTCTGTTACATTTTTAAATTTAAAGCATTAAGCCGCGTTGCTCGTGGATAACTCCACAAATTGGAATGAAATGACTTTGGAGCTCAGGTTTACGTTGGGTATATAATCAAAGTCCCGTTGTACATCCACACACACACACACACACACACACACACACACACACACACACACACACACACACACACACACACAGGGCCGCGCTGCCTTATTAGTAAGATGGAACTGTGTGCTGGCTCTCATTTTAATTCAGAGGAATATTTCCATATTTGCTTATGGTAGAGACTTTCTGAAAACAGGGGGAT
Organism: Liparis tanakae; assembly: GCA_036178185.1. Lineage (NCBI taxonomy): Eukaryota > Metazoa > Chordata > Actinopteri > Perciformes > Liparidae > Liparis > Liparis tanakae. The sequence continues at coordinate 5,145,973 of CM070109.1, read as the reverse complement.
GCACTCTAATGGCTCGTCGTTCTCAAGCTGATTTTTTTTTTGCTTCAGGGGATTTTTTGGGTGTTCTCTGCAAATTGTGTTTAACTTTTAACTACCTTCTTTTTTTTCAGTGTTTCATATTAGCAACACACCGCTTCTCCAGAGCCCAAATTAATGGAAGAATCCAACATATATACTGTATATATATATTACTGTATATATATATATATATATATATATGTTGGATTTTTCCATTAATTTATATATATATATAATTTCAGAAAATATATATATTTAAAGTCTACCAGTAAAGAAATATTAAAAGGGATTTTGCAAGAGGATAAAAAAAAACTAGTTTCTGTTTATACTGCCCAGTAGTGCCATCAATATTAAACACTTTGTGCTTTTCTCTTTAATAATATTCTACCAACCACAAGCTGACAGGAACATATTCTTCAAGGTCAAACAGTATTGATCAGGACACTGACGGAAGAAAAAGACCAAAAGGAGTGCAGTAGAGGAGGGAGGAGAACGATCAGATGAATTAAGCCCGTTTCAGAACCAGCCATTGACTTTCGTGGCTTTTCGATTTACACAAATTAACGGAAAAACAAACACAAATTCAGATGAGGAAACATTTTTCTACCTCATTGGGAGCTCCAGTACACGACTTCTTCCGGTGCACTGGCCCGTAAAGAGCCCAGTACCGCAGTGCATCTCTGCTGCGGGGTTGCAGCACGCATCAGCCGGCACCACCGCGCCGCACAGCAGGCCGCCACCGAAACCCTCGCCGCCCGGGGGGTCGGCGCGGCATCGTACCGATTGGCGTAGGTCACCGCGACCCCCCTCCGAGGGGGGGGGGGACCCGTGGGGATGGGGATGGGGATGCGGATGCGGATGCGGATGCGGCCGCGGCGCATTCTTTCTGACATTTGGAGAGCAGGTGGAGGACACAATGGTAGACGGGAGATAGCGAGCGGAGGGAGATTGAGATGGAGATGTGGGGCTGTTTGAGATGCACTGAGGGGATGACAGGGGTCAGCTCGCCCCGTCTCCCGGTGGCAGCTCGCGAGATTAGAAAACCATCAAACGTCCTGTGCTATACGCATCGGAATGGCAGCTGTATAGATGAGCCGCGAGTGTCTGCGTGTGGCCTTGTGTGTGTGTGGGGTTGTGTGTGTGTCTGTGTGTGTGTGTGTGTGTGTGTGTACGTGTGTGTGCTGAGAGAATGTCAATAGTTGTATTCACATGCTTAGAGGAAACCAAAGTTCACTCCTGAGTTTGTTCTGTTTATCATGTGGGTAATGTTATGGTGATAAAAAAAAAACTCAACAGAAAAGACCTTGAATACGGAATTCTTTGAGGAATTTCTGGTTTCATACCACGAGATTCCTGTTTATAATCGGAGGGAGGCTCGACATGCCTGCGGAGGTTGTGCGCCTGTAAGCATTTTAAAAACAGGATTATGGATCATTTGAATGGTGAATGGACTTGAGTGGCTCCTCTTCAGGCTCTCAAAGCGCTTTAGCAGCCATTCAGAGACCGACGGCCACCGTGACACGGACCTCCTGCAGCATTTACAACCGTTCCACACGGACTAGAGGAGCCGGGGATCGAACCGCCGATCTTATTGAGGGACGACCCGCGCTAACTTCCGAGCCACAGTCGGCCCATTTTTTGAAGACCGAATGTTCTTGTCCAAACCCGTAATTCCATGATTACCTTCGCATTGAAAATGCGGAAGGTAAAGTTTTGATCGCCGTGTATTTGTATGTGTGCGCGCGTGTGTGTTATTCGCAAGTAAAGAAGTATTAAACCGAATCACATGAAATTTGGTGGGATGATTGGTTATTATCCTGAGACCATTTGATTAGATTTTGGGATCGATCGGGTCAAAGGTCGAGGTCATGAAAAAGCTCAACATCTTCTTGAATCACATGAAATTTGGTGGGATGATTGGTTATTCTCCGGGGACCATTTGATTAGATTTTGGGATCGATTGGGTCAAAGGTCAAGGTCATGAAAATGTCAAAATCTTCTTTTTACCATAGCGTGGTAAATTTGTATCCAATTGGCATGCAACTAATGCCAAAATGTTCATAATTCAATGCCCAATCTTGTGATATGAGAAGCTATGCACTCTACCGAGTGCCCGTTCTAGTTGATAATCAGTTTGTGTATTAAGGTCATCTTCTGTTTTTGTTTTCAACTACCGTTTTTTGTTTTTTAAGTCTCTCGTCCGTCTTTATGTGGTGAAACTTTTACGCCGCCATCTTTACCAGGACCGCCTCGGGAAAGAGATTCTAGAGTATATCTAGAGTGATGTTGGGAGTGCCATACTAACCTGCTGCCTACTACATCAATCAGACATTACTGCTTATGGCATATTAAATTAACAATTAAGTGTGTCATTAACAGGATACTGTTACGCATTGTCTGCATCACATGATTGATCGTGGCTCCGGCTGCCTTATTACAAACGGCATGTTTTCGAGTATTATTTTAACACAAATTTGAAATTATTGATACTATATTGCTGTTGAATTTTAATGTTTTTAACAGTACTTTTTTTTCTTTCTCTCTGGCAATCGAAATTTTTGTATCCAAATAATTTATATTTCAACCGCTTGTCCTCCGGTTCACGAACTGATGAGACCCAATGCATTCTGGCACGGTTGAGTATATTGAGTATTATTGCTGGTCTAGTCGACATAATTTGTTCCCCATACTCCTCAATGTTGCATCATACTTAGTTTAAATAGTATGAGAGCCAAATAAAAAGGTTCTTTACTGGTAATTGTAAACTTATACAGTTTGAGGTTGAGGTATGATTATTAAGATTTCAGTTTTACCTAAAAATTAAAAAGTTTATTATTTGTTTGTCCTCCTAAACATAAATAGGTGTTAATTAACCTCCTAAAAACTATTTCTTTTGTTAGGCCTCTGCTCGAAAATTGTATACCCAAACTAAAGAGGGTGTATCTCTGCAACCACAAGGTCTGTTTGAAAATGTGTGTTATAATATCAAGACTAACTGTGAGCTTTTTTTCATATATGTAAATATGAGTCCACAGGTTATGGTTTATTATTGAATGAAGTTGGCACACAGCACATATTTCAAAGTTTGAGGTTTGTCGGAAAAATATTCACTTTACCACTTTGTTTTTGCAGCTGACTGTTTAAACCTTTCCTAAATCATAGTACAACATTGATATGTCGCTCCGCGAAGGTTGACTGGAACAAAGTGAAGCAGAATATAAATTAGAGAGTATTTAGTAAAGACAATTCAGGTGAGATCTGATGTTTTCTCTTTTTGATATCTAATCTTTTCTTTATTATTTGAGTTATAGATTATATTATATTATATATTAGAGCATGGACAAGCGGACAATATATTTTCTTTTTAATTAATTAATTAATTAACTCCCCTATTTACGACCCTAACAATGTTCAAGATAGTCTGCATAAACTGTTGGCTCATTTATAACTATTGTTTTTTCTTTTCTTATCAGTCTCTGTACTACATTAAGGTCAGTTCACTTCTGGTCAGAGTTTTCAAGAAAATATTTTAAAAAGTATGACCTGTACAACATCTAAAAGTAGACTTTGTCTGTGTGTTTTATTGGGATGGACAGGCACACCGCGTCAGAATCAGATACGCGAGCAGTCTTCTATCTCCATCTCCTCTCTAATTACAGCTTAAACGTAACCCCATTGCTCCCCGCTACATTATGAGTTACCTCGAGCTCTCCCGAAACCCCACCAAATGAGGATTTGGGGATTTTGATAGAAATCGAAGGTAGAAGCCCGGTGATAACGATTTGAACTGATTAATGCAATTAGCGGAGGAGTACTAACAGCATGGCGGTAATTGGGTCTTACAAACTGAAAGCCTGCCCTTACCCAGCAATTAGAGCAACCTCCTTTTAAGTTAGTCAATTGTATTGCTGTTAATGGGCTGTGCTCGGTTGAAGCTTAGCACGAGGAGCCGCGGCCCCCTTTCAAATGATCTACTCCTCGTCTCCGCTCTGTTGAACCTTTAATGTGTTGAAGGATTTCTAAAGCAATTACTTTGTTCGTGATGGTGCTCTACAGATGTTGCAACATGACTTTAACTGTGGCATCAGTAATGTATTACAATGTGTGTATCATAAAGAGGTTGGTCAGCTTTAGATATTGTTCCTATATGCTTTGGTATTTTTGCTATCAATTTGAAAGGAAGGACGGCAAACCTGTTCACTTAATGTGAAAACACTTTTCATCACACCTTCTGAAGGATAAAGACCACACATCATTTGACTGATTGATTGATTGTATATACAGATAATCAATATGCTCAAAGACCATAGAAAGGTAATTTGTTAGTGAATATGTTGTTATGAATATGTTGTTACACTGTAATGTGAATATGAATATGTTGTTACACTGTAATGTGAATATGAATATGTTGTTATACTGTAATTCATCAAAACAAGTGTTTACTTGAAAGTATATACTTTATTGTTTTTATTTGCTGGTCTTGGTGTTGGAGGCCTTTTTGACAATCTCTTTCGTGTTGATCGACACTTAAGCTAATTAAACAAATCACATATTTAATGAACTTTAGTTGCATTTCAGATAATTGTTGGTTTATATCCTTCTTTAAGATACAAACCACATAAATAATTAATAAATAATAAACTAATACAGCTAATGTTTACCTCTGACCCTCCAGTTTGCCCTTTCCCACATTCCTTCATGGTACATTTTATTATTATCTTACTGTAGTAAAGGTCACATTTTCTATTTTAATTAAGATAACGCTCATAAAACAGCTTCAATAACATGTGTGATGAGAAAACACCCATGTAGGTCATCTGTGCAAGCAGATGCTTAACTCCTTTATATATCATTATTCTTAAATGGTGATTTCTACTGTCCGGAGTAGGGAACACTTTGTTAAGCCCCGCCCCTTTGATGCCATAGCGCCAAGCTGTTTAAGCTACCATGGAGCCCACACTGCCAGTAACTGCACTCCCTTAATAGATAGTATACAGTATTTTTTAAGAAGGAAGCAACCTGAAGGGTCTACTCTACAATATGCCTTTGAAGGATATACACAGGATGTCAAATGTATTCAGCAACTGAAAGATGTAAAAAAGATAAAGAGAGAAGATGAAAGCACAGATTGCAGCGTAAAAGTGAACCGAGACCGAAGCAAATCAAATTAAGGAACACCGCTGTTCCTGTAAAGCCGGGTGGGTCTTTGTTGACTGTTATAATCATGAACAGGCAAAAGCAGCATGTGCACACTTTTAGTACCTTCAGCAACTCACATAGTAGAGGAAGGAAAACCTCAGCCTCTCTAAACTCACCCTCCCTACTCTTCTCCTCCGCTCCCTTCACTGGTTACCGGTGGCTGCAGCATCCGCTTCACAGCATCACGGATCGGGCCCCGTCTACATCCGTACACCCCAGCACGTTCACTCTGCTCGGCAACAGCCAATCAACTCGGGACTCCGACAAAATCCAGATTGTTTGCTGTCCTGGCTCCTCTGTGTGGAACGAGCTCCCCACTGATGTCAGGACAGCAGGAAGTCTCTACATCTTCCACCAGAAACTAAAAAGACATCTTTTCCGACTATGTCTGGATTAAAATCAGAGTAGCACTTCAGTGGCACTTAAATGGCTCTTACTTATGGTATTACTGATGGTATTATTTATGGTCCTTTTGTAGTTTGACTTTCTTGAAGAAATGTTACTTCCTTGATTCTTGTTGTTCTGAGTTTGTACTCCTGCTCGATGCACTTCTTGAAAGTCGCTTTGGATAAAAGCGTCTGCTAAATGACACGTGATGTGATCTAATGTAAAACAACTGTAGTTAATGATCTGATAAGGTACTCCACTAACACAGGACATCCATCAGGGAGAACACAACGTGTCTTGTGTAAAAAACCAACACCGATATGGACTTATTTCAAGTTACTTAATTAACATATGTAGGTTGACTTGTGTAAATGAACTCAACATTGACTTTAACCATATCTTAAAACTGTGAAAGTTTTCTAAATGTGTACCTTTTTTTCTGGTACACTGCAGCAGTCATATTTGCCATGTCATCTGCAAACATGAATGAATTCATTAATAATGATTCTGTCGTTTAGGTGTGAGGACGTGCTCTGTTATAATTACAAGATGAGGTTGATGAGGTGGAGGAATCCCTCATCGCCTGTGTTGTGTGTGTGAGATTCATTAGGATTTACTCTAGTTTTCCTGTGTGAAGGAAATATAGAGGCAAAACTTGTATGCGAAAAAACCATATGTACATATCATGCCTCTAATTAAATGCCATTTTCTAGATTTTCAGCTTTTTAGACATTTTGTCAACTTTGGAGTTTTATGCCTTTTTCGCTATTATCATGCAAGGTACGGACGACCAGTTCTAACCACTATTATTAATATCGCTGGAGTGTTTCATAAATAAACCTTCTTCAAGTAGTACTCGTATCCAACATGATAGATAGCTTGAACAATAATTAAGTACGGAGGTGAGTGGTTGGTGGCTCCGAGCATCTTCAGCATGCTTTTGCTTCAATCCCCCCGAAAAAACAACACATTTGTGTGAATGAATCAGCAGCAGCATGTAGTCCGGCATTGAAATCTCATTTTACGCGTTGGCTTCTCTGATGTCTACTTCCATAGAAAATGTCAAGGTCACACATTTAATGAGCCGCCGTCGGCTCACAGAACAGCTCATGTTAAAGCTGGGCTTGGTTGTGTCACCCTGAATACTCTCCAAATGGTTTCTCGCCGAGTGTTTCCCGTGAGTGACACACACACACACACACACACACACACACACACACACACACACACACACACACACACACACACACACACACACTCTCTGTATAGGTCTAAAGAGTGTATCTTAGCAGTTTAATAGCTTTTAATGTCTGAGTCGTGGTGGAAAGAAGTGCAGCCATAAAGGGGCCTGAGACGTGTTTGTGCAGAACCAGTCAGACGGAGAGAAAAGAAAAAGATCATACAGTGGAGTGGGTACCTCAGTCTTTTTTAGTTTTTTGTATTTCTTTATTATATGTTATTAGTGTTCAGAATCTCACATACATATATTTCAATTTTTCAGATTATTTTTATAAAAACAAGTAAAAAAACAAAATAATAAACACATGCAAATAAAGAGACAAAACAATACCATAGTAACAAAACTATTAATAAGTAAAGCAGGGAGAAATCATTTTCCATAGAGTAAAGAAATACAGTCAGGCCATTTATCTGTGACATAGTTGCACCACTTTTTCCGTTCTTTGGTTAGCATGAGCTGTAATCTGCTACATTTGTAAAACATTCTACATTTCAGTTTTTTTTCCGTCAAGATGGGGCGTACATTAATACATATTAACTTTTTTGATTTTAGCAAATGACTGCAATGAAACAAAGTGACAATATTAAAGGGGTTTGAATACTTTCCGTACCCACTGTATACTTCTTTGAATCCTTTGGGAAGGCTTTCACGCCGGCTGTCGAGCTCTAAACTAGTGCGTCTCGGTTAATGACAGCATTTACCTCTGCAACAGGTGAAACGGAGGTAAACAGATCTGAACCGGCGGTCCGAGCCGATCGCCCGGCAGTCGGAGAGGAGCTTACAAACTCACTCACGACCGCATTGAGTCGAGGGAGCTGCCCCGATCTTATCACACATATTTGATATTTACAACCTGATGTCTGGATGGTTCCTGCAGTGCGTGGGGGATTACAGACTTCAAAGAGGATCGACCCCCTGCCGAGTTTATCGTGAGTTCAGGCCGAAGAATCACAGATAAAAGTTACACATGCGCAAGGAATGTACATCTTTCTGTTATGTTCATCCTGAATCGGTCCAAATGCTAAATACTAGTATCCAAATGAGCTTCATTCTTAAAGTTTCTTTAAGCTTAAAGTGCCTGATTGGTGTTGTAGTCACATCATGAGAGTTCATTTACACAGCACACAATCAGAATCGGTTTTATTGGCCAAGTAGGTTTGCACAAACAAGGAATTTTACTTGGTAAAGTGACTCAGTGTGTTACACAAATATACATTACAAGACAAAACAATACAAAACAAGACAAAACAAAACAAAACAGTGCAGTACAAAATATAAAAAAAATACAACACATTTTTTTTTAAACATAAAAAAATATATATAAAAAAATAATAATGCTGTGGGTTTTACGGAGAAGTTAAATGTACCTTTTTATATCAAATTTGTTCAAACTATAAGGCTCCTTGAGGGGGGAGTAGACAAATGCATGCAGATGTTTCTGCAAAGAAGGGGAGGTACGTCATATTTCACCCCGTTAGCCAACAGCTGTGGCTGTGAAACGTATACTTACAATCCTCGCGGTCCAAAATAAGCGGAGTCATAATTCTAGGAGTCATAATTCAGCTGAATCTGAACACACAGACATGATGCACATATTCTCATAAATCAGTGAGCACATCGATCCACTGAGGATACAAAGAGAGAAAGAACAATGATTGCATTGAGAATCCCATTATTTACATTTTCAAGAGTACCAAAGTAATGTATTGATAGTTGTGTATACAAGGACGGCTAATTGCCTGAAAAGAAGAAGCCTTATGATTTAGCCGACAACACCGTGGCAACATTAAACTTCCCGTTTACATCCCTCGATACATTATGGGAACTGTTGCTCTACAATCTGGGGCACGGTTGTCTTGATTTTTCCTGATTTTGTGAGCAAAAGAACAACAATAACTCTGAGAAATGACATCGTCGAGATCGATTGAGATTATTCTCTAGTATTTTCCTTTCCCCTCTTCGGGGCTCGTTTCCAACGGCTCAACATCTGCCTCTAAATCGGCGTATAGTATTTCAAGATGTCGGCGAGAATGTCGGGAAAGTTTAACGTCCTCTCGCGACGCTAATTCCTCGTTCGCACTACTACAGATATGAAGCCCCCGATCGTAAATATAATCTATAACCTTAACAACCGTCCCCCGAAAAACCTCGTTTCCACGCAGTCTGATAATATAAATCCTGACCGACTTTTATGAGCGCTCATCTGTAGTCGGGCGATGTTGAGAGGAAAGTCAAGAGAGGAACTCGTCAGCTGTTCCAGCCTTGGGTGGTTTCTTTTCTTTCTTTTAAAGTAATGCTACACTATGGTCGGGTAGTTATTCACTAGAGGCTGGATACTGACTGAATAAAGTGAAATATAAGCTTCTAAAATGCAGTACATCAATTGCTTGCCTCCATCTTCCGGCTGCGCTCCGTGACTTTGTGCCTTCTGGCTCGCACCTCCTCAGGAATGAAGTGCGGAGCCGGGTTTCCACATCGGACCATAAAAAACGGCAACCGAGGCTGAGCATCAAGTTTATGTGAATGGACTGGAGCATAAAATGTAATGGGTGGAACCATTGGAGTTCTCCTGAAATGGCTTTTCCTTTTTTCCCTTTTTTTTTTTTAAAGGTTTGTCGACATATTTTCGCCAAGATGGTCTATTAAAAAAAGGAACATTTATATTGAGCCGTCAGTGGGAGGACAGGTCAGATGCTCCTTTAATAGTGTCCACAGGCGGCCCACAATTCAGCAGGGGATCAGTGGCGATGGCTGCATCGACGCTAACAAGATAATATTGTTTTCCAGGGCGAGGTTTTGATTTAGAGCCACTGGTTAAATATACCCCTCAGATAGGAGCAATGTTAACGCAATTACATGACAGTCTGATTTAGGGGAGACTAATCTCCGATGCTCAGCTACGAGTCATTTAGAAGAAAACCCATCCTTCTTGTTTCACACTTTTCGGTTTGAAGCAGTCTCTTGTCTCCAGCTAATCCTCCACATGATGAGGGAGGATCCAATCTACGTCTTTTCGGATCGTCCCGTCTCCGTCATTGTGACAGAAATATACAGTTTAATAACCGGGGACCCCCGTCCTCTTTTTATTTAGTTGAACCAATCCTTTGTGTCCGTCACTCAGCTCCGAAAGGCATCAGTGGAATCGGTTCACGATGGAAAAAAATACGTGAATCCAGTCGGAGAGCAGAGACGGCAGCCGTTTAGAGCAGACATGACATCTGCCTGACGGATAACCAGCACGTGTGCATGTCGGATGAGACACCAGAGGAGTGGAGAATCACCTCTTCTCTTTTGTCTGCCAACGCAGTCCTGGGGAGGCTGTTTGATTGCTCGACATGAAATCCACTTTCATGCGTGATGTATTATTAATATGATGTGACACAGGTTACTATACACCACGGATGTTACTTATAACGCACAGCAATCAAGTATCGATCACCTGAAATGGAAAAAAGTGGGGACAAAACAACTCTCTGGATTCTCCTTCAGGTTGAGGTCAAGAAGTTCTGGACTATGAGGAAATATTGTGTTGTGGGAAATCATCCGGTAGCTAAATGTTCGTCTTTAATTAAAAAAATTCATGATAATCATTGCCTAACTTTAAGGATATCTGGTGGAGTTTTTTGGTAAACACAGGAAAGTGCTTACAATTCAGAAAAAACAGATTTTCCGTCCACTAAACCTGCAAAAATACAACATAAATAAACCATGTAACCTTCAAAGACGCACTAAGGGTGTAAGGCACCCCTAACTCACTGCCGTTTGCAAATATTTGGTGCAAAATGTGCCCATTTCTATACAACATAGCCTCATTGCAAATACAGTCAAAATCCCAATTATCAATACTAATAGCCTCATGCAATTACAAGTAATTTATTAGCGTCTTCTGAGAGTTGGTGGTAACTGAAGCTAAGCATTTATACGATTTTTTCCCGCAAATTTCAATTCATTGCCTGAAGTTTTTAGAGGAATGCCTCTACACCTCACCTTGAAATAAAAGCAACATTTATACTTTTCCACGTAAATAATTTCAATTTTACTCGAGCTGTCATACCTCAGTGGCGTGTCTGCTCTGTAATAACGCTGTAAAAAACCCCGCTGTAATATCCTTTGTGAATTTGACCTTGAGACGGGCGGATGGAGCTTGAAAGTGATGCACAATTGATTGGACATTCAGCGGCTGGAATCCATTCTTTGTGAATGCTCCCTCAGTTTTTCCACGGTGTTTATCCTTGAGGCGTAACAGACCATCGTCATGAATGTGTGATGCGTTGCCCACGTGATCGCGTGTCTCCTTCCTGTGTGCACAACAAGAGATACAAATGAGACGGGGACAAAGCGGGGACCCACTCATCAAAACATTTTGCTGCTTAGAGCTCTATTTGTTTAACCAAGGCAGGACTCACGTGCAATGTAGAAATAAATACATAAATAACGCTGCTTTATATGCGCCACATCACCCATCTCGACCTCCTGGACTGTTTAAAACCTTGCTAGTAAATTATGCCATGGAGAAATTATACTTCAACAAAACATATTTCGTGAAGCAATTAACTCTATAATGATTACCCTCGCAGAATCGGTAACTTCCTTTAAATCACTTCTTAAAACCTCTTTTTATAGAACAGCTTTTAAGCGATGTCGTCTTTTATATAGTTCTTTGGTTCCCCTAATTTAGTTTGTCTGTTTTTAATTTTAATTTTATATTTTTATCTTAATATTCTATTTGTTTTGCCTCTGTAAAGCATTTTGGAAACTTTGTTTTCAAAGGTGTTATATAAATAAAATAATAATAATAATAATAATAATTATTATTATTATTATTACTACTATATAATGGAAGTTGGTTGAAGAAAGGGTCGGCCATAAGCACCACGGCTTTGTGTCAAACAGATTTCCCTTCAGCCGTCCACGACCCTCGGCCTTGTGTTTGTTCGGAACAGAGAGGAACAGTTTGGGGTAGCAGCTGTCTGCAGCTTTTACTTTTACGCAGTAAATTGCAAGAATATTAAATCAATGTTGCTTATTTTTTGTATCCTATTGGATTCAATCAGATTCAAAGTAGCACAGAAAACAACTCAGCCGGATCAAAATGATAACAGATTTATTTTTACGTTACCTCACGTGTTATTGAACAGTGAGTGACGCAGAGTTTTCCTTTTCAGAACTAAACCTCCGACTTATACTTGACATTATTTGTAGCTACATGACAACAATAAGCAAAAGCAGGGCACTTCATCTACAGCACTCGTAGTCCATAACATGAAATGATAATACAAGCTAGTTATTAGGTTAAAGCTTCACCCTCAAGTGGAGTGCTTTCTAATATTTAGAGGATCTTTCCAGATCTTCATCTAACACACAATACCTCTGGTGACTGTTTTTGTGTGTTGCCTGCACCAGATGTTGAGAAACATTTAGAAAAAAGTCCCTTTATCAGATCTCTATTGCAATGTCAAGAGGAGATGAAGAAAAATGCACATATAGTATTATTTACTAAAAGCTCCAGAACATCACACAAAGAAAGAGCATAGCGGTCCTCTGGCGGTGTGTCTGAAGATCCTTTATGACATTCCCGGTGACTGTCTAGAGAACCAGTAACCGTGTCAAGACAACACCGTCTTAGCAGGAGGGTTGGAGTCAGTGTCTTTCTGCCAGTCCCTGGGTTTAATAACTTCAGTAGCCTTTCACTTATAAAGCTGTATGATTCCTTGAGGGACTCCAATTGATCAGTCAGTGGTGGGCTCTAACATCCTGGCAGCGAGATGAATGGTGCTGACATGGACTTCATCTCCACCGCTAAAGCATGCACTCGGGGAATGTAAGGGCCCACTCATCTGTTTCTAAATTCTTTCTCTGTACAAATTGTCCTCGGTGAGTCAAAGATTAAAACGCAGAAGGAATTCTTCCGCCAGAAAACAGACCTGCGAGAATAAAGATCCACGAGCGAGCGAGGCTCAAACTTTTTGTATTTTTAGACATAGCGAGCCGTACGATGTCGAAAGGTTCGCCTTGCAGTCGGCTTGCGGTGGGCTTGATTCTCAGTCTGGCTGCTCTCACCGGAATAATAAAGCAGTGAATACGATATGCACTGAAGGCGCTCCCATAGCGGTAACTTAAAGGATTTGTTAATCTTATATTTCGTTGAGCCCGATATAACTTTTCATGTAACATTTTCTTTACCGTCTCTGTTGTCGAGAAGCAACGGTGAAAAATGGGAAATAGAGACTTCGGAGAAAGCTGTTTATAGGGAGGAGTCATGAATAGTCTTCACAATTAAAGTTAAAAATAGGTTGTTTGATGTAAAGATGAAGCCTCATGATGTAGCACTGTGGCAGCATTAAACTTCCCGTTTACATCTCTCGACAATCTGGGGCACGGTTGTCTTGATATTTCCTGATTTTGATGAACACATTGTGAGCAAAAGAACAACAATCACTCTGAGAAATGACATCTTCGAGATCGATTGAAATTGATCTTGAGTATTTTCCTTTCCCCTCTTCGGGGCTCGTTTCCAACGGCTCAACATCTGCCTCTAAATCGGCGTATAGTATTTCAAGATGTCGGTGAGAATGTCGGGAAAGTTTAACGTCCTCTCGCGAAGCTAATTCCTCGTTCGTATTACGACAGATATGAAGCCCCCGATCGTAAATATAATCTATAACCTTAACAACCGTGCCCCGAAAACCTCGTTCCCACGCAGTCTGATAATATAAATCCTGAGTGACATTCATGAGCGCTCAAATGAAAGGTCGAAATAGGTTGTTTGACATTACCTCTCATATTAGGGTTCTCTGAACTATAGAACAATAGTGCTACAAACCTTGCTTACTATTACACATGACTCCCATCTGCCACCTCTGGTAGGGTTATGGAAAGATTACGATTTACTTAAACATTACTTAAACATTTAGTGGGAGATAACAATACGAACAAATTTGACGCTCAATTGATCGCTGTAGTTACTACTGCCCTCTCAGCTCGGGTCAGATACCAGTCTCAAATGTCGGACATTTGCTCTTCTTTTAGCTCAGTTTTGGTCTCATTTTTGGAAATATTTGAGTATTTAGCAGCTAGATGCTTCACTCTGTTCACCAGCTGGTGGCTAACTGACCTTGTTTACATGCATTCGAATAACTGGCTTAGTCGGACTGAAATCGAATTATCCGTTTCATGTAAACACCTTTGTTCGACTATGTGCGGTCCGACTAAAATCCGATTAACACCCCTGGATAACTCGATCCGATCCGGTTGATAATTCGACTATCGGCATGTAACAGGGAATTGGATTAGGAACCGGACTTTGCGTCTTTGCGCATGCGCACGCAAGCAGAAATGGTTGTATCACTATCAATGGTTGTAATGAAAACAGCTCCACCTATCGTATCGGAGGTGACATGCTTTCGGCCAATGATTCAAATTACTCACTGCCATGTATATTGGGATAATAGCAGATCCCCCCAAAAGATAGCATAGTCCGACTGAAGCAAGATTTGAATTATACCATCATGTAAACGCACTGACTGTCTCTGCTGTTTGGTGGTCATGGAGCAGCGCCGATGAGGAGAGTGTCTGAAGTTAGGAGCTAAACAAATGCTGCAATATGTCAGGTGAGAATTTAATGTTGGTTTGTCACCATTCACAGTCTTTTTCTTAAACCCAAACTTCTTATCCCTTAACGCGACCTGCCATATCTCTACAATCCAGAATTAGAGTGAAATGTCACCGTGAACAATATTCAGGTTGAGAATTACTGGGATTTCATTTAAAACTAAACCGCTGCTTCGGTCTCTCTCAGCTCATTTCTCGGCTCTTGCTGGGCTTGATTGTCGGCTCAGCAGGTGTACAGCTGGATGGAAATGAGTGTATCGTCTCTGAATATTGTAATCCCATTAAACACCGGTGTTGTGAGAGTTCTCTTCATGTTCCTCGCCCGGCATGAATGTTTTATAAACCAATAATTGTATGTCTTTGGTGTGTTTTTGCGGCCCCATTAAAAGCCTTTTTTTTTACGTGGCAGCTTTTACCTGGAATTATTTTGAAAACACATTGTTCTTTTAATGAGTATTTTGTCCGTTTGAGATTAGCATTTATGGTCCTTAAAAACAACACGCTGAATTCTCCATGGACAAGATGGTGCAGTTAGCAGTTGTACAGAGGTATTTGGAGTCCAACCAAAATGGATAATCGAGATCTGGAGCAAACAGTATGATTTGAATCATTACTAATTCAGAGGTTGTCTCCATGTTATGGCCTGCAACCTTAGTTTTTAAGGCTACTGCTGTTTCTGTGGTCTGGGCTTGTGGCCAGGATGTGACTTTCTTTTTTTTCTTTCGTTTTGATCTGCCCCTGTGTTCGGTCGGCTTGAAACTGAAAATACACACGGCAAAAAGACGGTGAAAGCCTCCTGAAACCAGGCTAGTCGCGTCACGCCTCAGTGGATAACGAAGTTTGCGTCCTGTGGGCTGGCTGCGGCTCGTGTGGTAGAGCGGCCGTCCGGTAACCGCGAGGTAGCCGGGCTCCGTCTCCAGACCGCATGTCAAAGGGTCCTTGAGCAAGACACCGAGACCCTGTTTACACGATGGGAAAACGCATATATTTTCATGCGTTTTGGCCTTTCATTTACACAAAAACTGAGATTTTATCACGGAAAACGATCATTTCTAAAATCTCCGGCCAAAGTGGAGATTTCTGAAAACTCTGTTTTTGTGTCTGTGTGTGAACGAGGTCAAACAGAGTTTTAGGTTGTCAAACGTCACAGTGTGCGACTAAAAATGCTTCACGTCATGTGAGCGTCCTATGCGGACATATGCGGATGGCGTATTTATGCGGCTTCATATAAACAGAAACTTTTTTTTAAACAACCTTTTTTTAAAACGTTATTTTTGAAAACGGAGGGGCAGAAATATTTGTTTCTGTAAATACCCGGCTATGTGTAAATGTGGCCTTACTATCACGTCATTCCAGATCCTGCTTCCCATCTCGTCAGTGCAACTCCCTTCACCTGCCTCTGGTCACCTCGTTAGTCCCTCATTACCTTCACCTGGTCCTCATGACCGTCTCACCTGTTGCCCATCCCCTCGTTAGTCCCCGTCTACTTAGGTTCCCTCACTTGTTCTTGTCCTCTGCCAGGTTGTTTTGTGTTCTTCTTGACCTCCGGTGTCACCAAGTGTGTTTATCTGTTCCTGTCTGTTTTGGTCCTGCTGGTACTCGGAGTAAAGTTAAATGTGGCCTGAACCGGCAGCTCTGCCTCTCCTAAAACGCTACGGATGAGTTCAATTCAGAGACCAAATTCCATGTCTGCATATATAAATGTCAAATGAGGAATGTAATAAACGAAAAATTAAAATGTATATGAGGGTATAGTTTTTGGGCACTCATGATGGATCACCAAAGGCCTGTAAAGGGTGATTTCTGCTCTTGGTGTTTAGATGACCAGGTTCTTGATTAGTGTTTGTGTGTGTATGTGTGTGTGTGTGTGTTTTATAAGTGACTGTAAGTGGCTGTGTAATTGGTTTAATTATTAAAGCGGTTCAGCTGTAATGCACTTGAGTAATTACATTCTTCCATGCACTCTCTGCTCCGCGAGTGGGCGTGAGGATGTACTGGAGTGCGTGCAGCTGATAACGGTATCAATCCGCTATGTGACTCCCTGCTTATCGATTCCTCTGTGGTTCAAAACACAGTCATAAAAAAAAAAAAAGGTCTCATATTTTGCCCTCATCAGTGTTCGTGTTGTTCTGGTGTCAGTGAGTCAGAGCGGTGTAGCTCACCATCAGAAGGCCTGATCTGAATATCTCCTGAGGTCTGAGGTCACGTTACAGGTCGTTGACACTCAAGACTTTGAGTCTTCTCTTGTTCCGCAGTCCCTCGATGAATTCAAACATTTATGGCCACAATAGAGAGAATATTCTGTAGTTCTCTAATAAATCCTGAGACCTAAAGTTGTTGTAGATGACCTTTAGTGTTTTCTTCCAACCGTATGCATATACAGGTTCATGTGGCACACACGTTTGTTCTTATTTCTAATGATATTTAAGGAGTCTGCCCGTATTACTAATGGTGACTGGTAAAAAATAAAATAACACAATGCAAACTACTCATAATTCATGAATGTGATTTTTTTTTTTTACCGTTGTAAACAGAGAATTATGAGGATATTTTGACGTATAATAACACTGACCAATATTTATTTTGTATTTGGTGGTGGCTGTAGAGATACATAAAAAAAAGTGAGAATCAATACTGCTCTTATTTCTGTAAGTTAAATATGAAGCTAGAAGCACCATTAGGTTTCTGTATTCAGATTGACACACAGTATATCTAAGATAAGTTAATATGGGCCGGGAAATATGTGTCTCCAGCTCTAATGTTGTCTGTGAGATATGGCACATTCACGGAGGTTGAGAAGTGTTGATTGGGTTTCACAGGCTGTACCTGTTAAATTAGGAAATACTGACACTGTACTACTGTATCACTTCTGTAAATAATTATTTTAGAAGTTCTCGCTGGATATCAGCATAACAGCGAGCTTTGCATATGAAAGTTGACTTTAATGAGTGCATTGTGATGTCATGCGGTTGGGGTGTTTTTTCTTCTTCAAGGTGTCTCTCTCTCGTGCTTCCAATTTACAGTCTCACAGTTTGCAGTGTGGTTTCACCATCTGTCTTCGCCTGCATACTGAGCCCATTGCTTTAAAAAAAAACACACACAATCCTGCCAGTGTTAGCAGATGACATGTCTACAGGTATGTTTGACTTTATGAAATCTGCAGTTTTGGAACTATGTTCACTAAAACATTTGCCGAAAGAAAATGAATCATAATACACAATCCACCCCAATGAATAAACCCTTTATTTTTAAAGGACTTAATCATATACTTGTGGAACATGAATGCCACCTTAGTGTCACAATGCATACAGTGGGGAAGAAAAGTATTTAGTCAGCCACCAATTGTGAAAGTTCTCCCACTTAAAAAAAATGAGAGGCTTGTAATTTTCATCATAGGTAGACCTCAAGCTTATTTTACCGAGGAATTTACCGATAAGTTCTTAAAAAATCAGACAAAGTTATTTTCTGGATTTTTTTTTTCCCTAATTTTTTCTCTCATAGTTGAGGTCTACCTGTGATGAACATTACAGGCCTCTCTAATTTTTTTTAAGTGGGAGAACTTGCACAATTGGTGGCTAACATCCTTTTTGCATCATATTTTACCTGCATTTCTGATTCTGGCTTATTGCGAGGGCTGAGGTCTTCCCATCGGCGTAGAAAACAACGCTCCTGTTTTTCTTGTTTATTCCCCGTTGTGCTTCTATTACTGTATCTTGTGCTCGACTGGCCAGGTGAGGAGGATCGGTCATGTGGCTGACAGCAGGAGCGCCGTGTTGTTCTTGAAGCCTCCCGATCTACAGGCCAGATCAATTGTGTGATTGCTGCAGAAGCTGAAGGCTGCAACCTGTGGCTGACTCTAACCTGCATGAACAGTTCTTTGATAAGCACAACAGGACGGCTCTGGCAACACGTGTCAGTGCAGAAATTAATGCACACCAATAATAAACCATAAGGATTAGTGTCCAATGGGATTTCTCAAGGACTTTCTGAGCTGGGACCGGATTTATTTTTGACAAATTACTGCCTATTTTTAAAGGAAACGGGGCCTATATGAGGAGATTTATTTTTATAGAGGCCGGCTTCAAAACCCTGCTCATTAAAAATCCATATTTAGTGTCAGATTGACTTAAGCCAGTTGTGCACTTGTTTAATTATGAACATCCCACTTTCGAAGAAAAGTCATCCATGTCAAATCAATGCTTTTAATTTAATCCAATGTAATCGCTATATTATTAATTTATTGTGGGTGAAAGTGACTGGCAGCTGGTGGAAATAAACAGATCATTTGGTCTTTCGAGGGAAGTTTTGGAGTATGAAAAAATACATGAAAGCAAAATGCCCTCCAAATGCAAAAGTGAAAATGTACCCAT
This sequence comes from Liparis tanakae, assembly GCA_036178185.1. Taxonomy (NCBI): domain Eukaryota; kingdom Metazoa; phylum Chordata; class Actinopteri; order Perciformes; family Liparidae; genus Liparis; species Liparis tanakae. The sequence goes on along the minus strand of CM070109.1, from coordinate 5,127,148 downwards.
AGATTTTTTTTTGAAATGCCAAGTTAAATGCTTCTCTTTTACTCAGCCCTTCTTTGTTATCACGTTTGTGAACTGCTGCATGAAAAACACAATATCAATTTAAAGAGAGTGGCGCGAGTGACAGGTAAAAAATGCAAATTGAAAGGCGAGTACATCCATCAATTTGTCTTTTTATGCGTCAGAGGATTCACACACTGCAACACCTTATATATAAATGCCCTGTACCCTGATACAAGTAATGACAGGTTTTCTATTTTCTTCTTTTAGCTGTTGCCACAATATTCCCCGTGAACCGATGCACAGCGGTGTGCAGCCCACCGCGTCGGGACACAGTTTTTATGAATAACCGACCGCTTGTCAGACATTTTTTTATCATCCTTTTCATTTAATCACCACTCACAGGAGTTCATCTTTTGGTTTTTATAGATTCGCACATGCACTTTGTAGTCCCTTTATACGACACTAGGCGGGGAAAAAAACCTTTATAATGTATTAAGGACAATGAGTTGAGTCTTATAGTCTGAGGGAAAGAAGTAGTGTGTAGTCGGGTGGAACCGCTGATCCTTCAGCAGGGGGAACACGCTGTGGCCGGGGCGGGAATTGTCTTTTCATTTCCTTTGGACTGCGACCGAGAACCTCCTCCCACCAAAAACACTCATTCTTGGTAAAAGGGTTCCGAGGATGTTCTGGGACGCTTTTATTCACCCGCTGCATACTTCAAGTTCAACGTATTTCAGGTTTCTCTATCAGCCAAATCCTTTTGAATCGCCATTTTTTGCATATAACTTTGCATCTGTGAAGGCCACGACAATAAAGCCCCCGCAAACACAAATAGAGAATGACATACAGTATGTGTGCACTCAGGGGCGGTTTTTCCTACAGGCGGAATAGGCGGCCGGCTAGGGCGCTTCCGCGAGGGGGGAGCAAAAAAATACGCCCAGCTGAATTTTTAAAATATTTTTTCAAGTATTTTTTTGTCTTGAACCCAGGACATTTCGTTCACCAAGCAGTCTACCCACTAAGCCATAGCGCCTACATTATTATTATTTTTTCTCACATTGGATAAAGTTCCCTTCTCTACCAAAAGTATAAAACCATAAGATTGTTTAAAAAAAGAATTTTAGGGGGGGGGGGGGCTTGTGTCAAATGTGCTAGGGGGCCGCCCCTGTGTGCACTGAATAAAAAGCAAAAATAAAGTTTTGTAAATAAAGTGGGATCAATCTAAATGTGACACCATCAAAATAATCCTTAAATGCGAGGAGAAGACCTCTAAAACAACTTGAAACAGTTTGAAGTGGTTCAGGTGTACAAAAGATTTACAGTGTTTTACCGTTTTTAAGAGGACGGAAGAACAAGGTGAGAATGTCCTTTTTCCACGCAGCTCTTTGCAGGTTCCGGTTGCATATTGGAATTTATCAATCAGGGATCGATGCGTATGATTGTAGTGCAGAGTGCTCTGCTGGAGAGTGGTATTGATTGGCTGAGGCGTTGGGCCTCATGCCAGTTCTCATTAGTGGTCTCTGTCCTTTCACCTCTCTTTGTCTCTCATCTCTCCCTCTTGCTGATGTCGCTGTCCCTAAGTGCTTTAATAGAAATGTATTGATCACAGGTGTTGTGAGCCATTTACACACACACACACACACACACACACACACACACACACACACACACACACACACACACACACACACACACACACACACACATGCAGACACAGACACACACACAGCACAGGCCACCTTCTGTGTGTTACACTTCAGAACTCACACTCGGTTGCTCCCATTGACGGCGTACTGGTGTGTACTGGGAGCAGGGTGACCCTGGTGGTTGGACCGACCGCTCTACAGACAGAGAACCGCGGGTTCAATGCCGTTGTCAAAGTGTCCTTGAGCAAAACAACGACATCTTCACAGCCGAGAGCAGCTGTATGCGTTCATGTATGTTTGACTGAAAGGAGGTACATATAAGTTATATATACACCTTTGGTTGTGTGAAATATGCCCAAAGGGTTTTCTAAATAATTAATGAGTGTTAAATTATGCATTCAAATGTTCTTGCCACTAAAGTGCCATTTTTATGCCTCATGAATTTTCCTAAAACCTATAGAAGTGATTGACTTATAACAAACTAGTTCAAACGTATGAGTTAAAAATCAGAACACAGATGAATAACGGTGTGAATACTTAAATATGAGCTGTAATACAATATGCAATATACTGCAAAACAAATGAAATACAGTTAAGGGGATGATTCATTTCACATTTTAAAGAGAGTGAAGAAACTAGAATGCTGATTACTAATTTTAGATCACCCTTTCCACATTTTGAATAAAATAAAAATAAAAATAAAATGTTGGACATTTTGGGAAATGGGGGGCAAAGAATGGGAAACTAACATGGTTCCGTCTTAAGGTAGAACCAAAAACCCACACACAAGCTCACAAATTAACACCTGTTATCTCTTTTGTTTAATCCATCCAGTTCTGGGTTTACGGCTAGTTATGCTAAGCTAAGCTAACCATCTCCTGGCTTAGCGGGATCAGTCACATGAGTTTTCCATGTGACTGATGAAACGACTGCTTCCCAAAAATGCAAAATTAATTTGATACAATTTCACTTGTAGTTGATATTTCCGTTTAGCGTTGTTCTTTCACAAGTTTCCGTCACACTTTCTCTGCGTCTCACAGAGACCACATGCTCAGTAGATCCCAACAACAGCAGTTCATGGTTGTTTCTTCTCCCACGGATCGTTAGCCGGCCTCGTCCGACCTCTGACCTCTCCTCCGGTCCACGCTGCACGGCGGCGTAGTGTCCGGGCTCAGAGTCAGCGACCTTCGCCGGCAGCTCCGGTTTTAATCAGCTCCCCCCTCCCCCCCGACCAGCCGCCTCCTGCACCTTAATGAGCCCCGAGGCCCGAGCCAGACGCCGCCGCGGCTCGCTCGGTAGCTTTCAATCCTCCTCCGGAGTGGGCGTACGTACAGCGAGGCGATGTCCAGCGAGGCCCATCATTGTGCAAGACGAGCAGACAAGGGTGAGGAGATTTTAGGGGCTTTCAGTGTGACATCTTTCCCTTGACGCTATCTTTTTTGACAGCTAATTCCAATAGAATGCAGGAGTAATAGAGACATTTTATCTTACTGTGTTGCCGTCTGGATCTGTGATTTGTAAATGAATAGAATAGAATAGAAATATACTTTATTAATCCCCAAGGGGAAATTTGTGGACACAGTAGCACCAATAAACTAAACACACAAGAATAAAATATAAATATAAGAAAGAAAGAAAAAGTGACTGTGCATAAACTATACAAGTGAATATAAAATACAAAATAAAATATATATGTGTATATACACAACATATATGCAAATATGTATATATACACACAACATATATGCAAATATTCAGCAGTGTAAATTAAATAAAATGTGCAAAATGCAAAGTGTGTGTATGTTATTGCACTAGTTTCCTGTGAATGCTGACAGTTAGACAGTTAGAAGTGGTGAAGTCTTTTTATATAATCAGGTCATGTACCATGATTGTCTTTGCTCGTCGGCCCTTCTGCGATCGCCGATTGTCCACGGGCATCTATCCCTTAAACAAAGTTTGAATATTCTATTCATGCTATCCCAACTTTGGAAATTAACTTTGATCGGGGGGCTGGCTGGTGGCTTAAAGATAATCACATCAAGGGCATGGAGCCTGACCGGGTTTTTGCATCAGTAAGTTTCTGCTCGGTCAAAAGCACTCAATCGGCAATTGTTGTCTTGCCTTTTGTGGGAATGTGAATAGCACCTTATTGATTGGAAGCAAAATGTTTTTAATGTTGGAGATGAGATTTCAGGATTGCTAGCTAATGGGAAGATGGGAGCTTGCTGCAATCTATTTTCAAGTTCAAAGTTACAAATTGAAAATCTTTACAGGCATAATTAAGGCTTATCTGAAAGGAATGTCAAAACTTTTCAAATGCTTTTTTTATTTTGCATTTTTTTGCCATCCAATCCTGATGGTTTTGTGTAAAATCCCCCGACGTGCTCGGAATAGCGACGAGTCTATGCAGAAAAGTAATGAATATAAAATAGAGAGCAGTATCGATGTTTGACCCAACTTAATGGGAGTGAAAACAACGTCCTGGTAATTGATATTGTAATGTTCATCCACGTAAATAAGCAGTTAAGTGATGTTAATCAAGTCATTTTCCTGAAGTATATGTGTTTTTGATGTTATAATCTCTATATTAGTCTTATCCCAATGGATAAATGATCTTTCCCATCTTCTGGTAGGGGTGCGGGTTAAGGGGATTAAGTGTGTTGCTCAAGGATACGTGAGCAGGTGGAGCTGCACTCGGGGCCCAAAGTCAGGCTCCTCCCCCCGGGAGGGGTGACCTGGATTTATAAGTAGCCATGACTCAAATGCACTCAGTCAAACGGGCTATTCGAGAGATCAATATTCTCATCTGACTTTCAGCAAGAAAGTGAATCAGATCTTTTCTTAAAAATGTTGAAGATATCCAAAATAAATCCACGTCTGTGTGATGTTTGTTTCAAGAACTCTAGTGGATTGATATCGTCACATTTCAAATCAAACAATACTTCATCAAAATATCTAAAAGGCACAAAGAATAGATACAAACGAGCCTGGCTACTTTCTTCAGTCGGCGCTGAAGAATAATTACAATTTAAGAACAAAGAATTATGAAAATAATTACTTTGAAGAAAATAAAAATGCATAAAAGAAAATGCTGCTTTTTTACATTACATTACATGTCATTTAGCAGACGCTTTTATCCAAAGCGACTTACAATAAGTGCATTTCAACATAAGTGCATTTATAACCAAATCATGTTTAATCTTAAATGTTTGAAACAAGACTAACATTAACTCATCCAAACGGGCTATTCGTGGGATCAATAAATCAGATCTTTTCCTTTTTAAAATGTTGAAGTCATCCAAAATACTTGCTCCAGATGTATGTGTGAAGTTTGTATCATGTACTGTGGTGAAATGTTGAAAATGACGTGTTGTGCTTTGTTTACTTAATTCCACTTGGTCACACAGACCTCCGTTGTTAAAAAACACATCAGTCACATGACGTAGATGACAAACAATGCGTATTCATTCGCAGATGAAAATAGTTCCCAACAAATGCACCTTTTACACCTGTTTGAGTCATTGTGTGATTTGTTTCACAAAATTAAATAAAAATATATGTTCTTCTCTTTATTTAAATGAGATTCAGAATAACACACACCTTACAACAACTGTTTAATTACATATATAAATAGTGGACAAAATAACAGGAACACCCTTGTAATCCCAAAAAGTGATTATAAAGACCATTCCAGTTAATTTATTTGTATTTATTTAAACTGTCAGATGAGCAGAAGTACTGCAGGGGTCATTTCAATCAGCAGTAGTGAGCATCTTTATGTAAACACTGGTCCTACAGCCGACATTTGAATTCAAACTTCAGCTTTTACAGAAATGGTGTCAGAATCAGAACATTTTACTTCATGATTGTTGTTATTGTTGTTATTACCTTTGCATTGAAAATGTGGAAGGTAATGTTTTGATCGCCGTGCATTTGTATGCGTTCGTGTGTTATTCGCATAAGTCAAAAAGTATTAAACCGAATCACATGAAATTTGGTGGGATGATTGGTTATTATCTGGGGACCATTTGATTGGATTTTGGGATTGATCGGGTCAAAGGTCAAGGTCATGAAAAGGTCAACATCTTCTTTGAATCGCATGACATGTAGTGGGATGATTCGTTATTATCCGGGGAGCATTTGATTGGATTTTGGGATTGATCTGGTCAAAGGTCAAGGTCATGGTAAGGTCAAGATCTTCTTTTTACCATAGCACGGTCAATTTTTATGTTCATAATTCAATCCCCAATCTTGTGATATGCGAAGGTATGCGCTCCACAGAGTGCCCATTCTAGTTATTATTATTATTGTACAGTTTGCAAATGTCTTTTACGTGAAATAGTTTTGCTATTTCATCCGTTTGGTTTTCGAAAGCAGCGACACCCACGCACACTGACGAACAGAAGTGGACATTGTTTACTGGAGCGATATCATTCGCTCGTGGACGAGATGATTTTCGCTGTACTAACCACGGTGTGTGTTTGTGCTTCCAGTTCACGTGAAAGCGGGAACCTGTGAGGTAATTGCCGCTCACCGATGCTGCAACAAGAACAAGATCGAAGAGAGATCCCAGACTGTCAAGTGCTCCTGCTTCCCTGGACAGGTGGCGGGAACAACAAGAGCGGCTCCATCTTGCGTCGACGGTATGCCAGACGTCTCATTGTGGCGCCGCTAATGACATCGCGAGCGACTTTCTGATTAGGGGAGAAATGCAGCGACGCGACTGTCAGACCTGTCGCCACGCTGCTGCTGCTGCTTGTTACCTGTGTGATATGAGAGGTGTATTGTGCGGAGGAAGAAAATAGGATGTTGTGATCTCGCCCGCCGTGTCTCGAAGGCTTTATAATCCTCCAAATCGAACCGCCCACCGGTTCATTCCCCCCCCCCCCCCCCCCCCTTTTTTCTTTGTCTGTTGCCGAGAGCGTGTCAGACCTCGTGTTCAGCGGAGTAAACAGAAGGTCAGGTCATTTAATATCATGTCAAAGGTGGCCTCCGTTACAGGTGAATCGATCCCCATCTACTCTCCGCGTTGTAATGGCTCCGGCAGGGAATTCCTCAGATTTGACAGTTTCTCTTTTCACTTTGGAAATGTCAGGGGAAACGGGTTCCTCCCCTAAAGGCCTCCTCGGAGCATCGTAAGACCTTGATGCACAAACCTCTGCGGCACGCTTTGTTACCCCCTCCGACATGCCGACATTCACCTCCCTCACACACCTGCACACAACATTGACGTTGACCCACGTCCTCTAATTCAGACATGAAAACACACTGGGTGACAGCATCTGGCAAGGAGTCCAAAGACGCTCTCTTCAATCACTGTGATGTGGACAGAGAGCGAAAGCACTTCAACCAGGGCAGAAGAGAGCTACACTTTAAAAAACACCATTATTACAATTGCCTCTTCGTTTTTATTCGTCTTTCCTATTGTGCTCTTTTCCTGACAGCATCCATAGTTGCACAGAAGTGGTGGTGCCAGATGCATCCCTGCATGGATGGGGAAGAGTGTAAAGTGCTGCCGGATCTCAAAGGATGGAGCTGCAGTACAGGAAATAAAGTCAAGACAACCAAGGTGGGTCCGATTCGCAAAAAAATGGTGCATATTCTGTTATTTGTGATGAGTAAAAGTCTGGCCAGGGCCTGGGGATAGCCAAATGTGACCCTCGAATAATGGAGGAGGGCTGGATACGTGTTGGAAAACGAAACAGGCGCGATAGCACTCAAGGAGATTTTTTTTTGTCAACTTCAGATGAGTGCTAGCAGCAGGAGTGGGAGGCAGCAGGGGAGGAAGATGTGACTCACAGGGTGTTTCTTAGATAGGAGTTGAGTTTAACCATCTATTTTGGTACACCTTGTTATTTGTGTTGGAAGGCTAAGTAGAGTCAGTTCATTGTATTTTGACTTAAGTTGCTAATGTGTGCAAAGTAGATGAGGTATCTAGTAATCGGAGATCGAGGAGGAGGTCAAACTGTTTTTCACGTATTATTATAGAATCAGTGTTAATCTGTACTGTCTGTCATGTTGTGGAATATGTCACTGATGTGCTGTACAACGTCGGGTCACAACGCTCTTATTATGCTCTATTATTTCTCTGTGAGCTCATCAGAGAAGATACATTAACGTAAAAAGATGAAGTAAGATGGTGCATTGCTTGCTGCCAATCTCCAGAATTTGAATTCCCCACATGGGTCCATGTGGTGCTGATGAGAGTCGCCAAAACTGTCCAATCAATGATTTACCTGAAGCCTGCTACACTAGCATTCGGTTGATGCCTACATATTGTTAATTATTACTTCCTTGGAGGGAGTGGGTGCAGAAGTTAGATTTTAAATGAAGGGATAATTATATTTTGTCATTTCTGCATGGACCTTAAGTACATTTTCATAAAACACAGAATAACAGGTTTGAAAGGATTTGATGCAAATGAATAACAATAATATATCCATATATATACATATATATAAATTATATAATATATATATATATATATATATATTTATATATTATATATAACTATATATTATATATATATATATATATTATATATATATATATAATGAATAATATCAGGAATCAACTCTTATTTGAGAACGGAATGTATATTGCAAAATGTATATTTATAGAATAGATCATCTCGAGACTCACAGTTTTCAGCTTGTGGTTTAGGTGAGAAATAACATGAGGACGCTTGTGGCACCCGGCACCGTGAAGATAATTGAAAATCAATTATCACCTCTCAATCAGTGTGATTGTACACACGTGGGTTCGGGGGTACAAATTGGAACGCGTTCCCTCTCGGGATCGGAGCCGAGACCCGGAGCCGGGTCCCCCGCCTTTGAGCAGTCGGAGCGGGCTTGCATATCACTTCAAAAGTGCCAGCGAGAAGCAAAACAAAGGCGAGTGAAGGCAGGAGAAATACAAATAAACAATAAACAACAAACAGAGATCCCCCCCCCCCCCCCCCCCCCCAGGAAGCCACAGTGTCGAGTAGGTTGTGCCGAGGCGGGACAGGAGGGCTCAAGCTGGAGCATTCCTGAGATTAATAGAGGTTATCTGGACGCGTGTTTGGGTTTTTTTCAGTTGGTGTGGAAGACCTGAAGCGGATGCTAGGTGAGGAGTGTGGGGGAGGGGGGGGGGCACAGTGGCCCCCTTAGCCATCCATCACAGCCGAGTGTTTGACTCAACAAACGCCTGTAGTTGAGCTGCCTCTTCCATTATTCATGGCTACAGGAGGTATGGACGAAGCAGAGCTTTTTATTTTAGCCGGGTTAATAATTCATGCCCTCTCACACAGCCACGGGAAAGCAGAAACAGAGGGGCAGACAAGCGGGGGTCCAGGTGGCTCGTAGTAGCCGTCAGAGCCGCGACTCTTTTTTTTTTTTTGTGATTTGAGAGTCGGCGGGGGTCGCTCCGCGCTCGCGGCCCTGCAGCCTCCTGCAGAGAGCCGGCGAGGGACTCTGCCCGTGTGAAGCTGGGAAGGACCTCTGCACTCCGGCTTCCTGGACCGTTAACATCGTTTTGAGGAATAAACGGAGCGTTCTGCTGAAGATTGAGCTCAGAGTGTGTTTCCTTTTAAGGAACGTCATCCCGCTTCTTTTAAAACGGCGTCCCTAGGCTGCATAGGATCCGGCTTGGAATAATTGATACAGTCAAAATGTGTTTGATTGAAGATATATTTGGACTTTTTCTTTTATATGCCAGAGTTCAGTCCAGTCATAAGTTGACCATCCACCCAAACCCATGGAGCTCACTCCGTCACTGACTACAGTCAGGGGGTTTACAACATGCAGGCCGGAGCACAGACAGGTTAACCAGTAGATGTCTGGCGTTCGAGACAGAAGAGAATGAAAAGAAGGAACAACAATGCTACTGTTACGTTGAGTAGCTCTTCATTCACTGTTTGAGTCAAAGGGAAAAGCAGTGTGTGTATTCATTCATTATACTGAGTAGCTAGCATAACAGAGAAGGGCTAACACTAGTTTACCTGCTCTGCTAATATTTGATATAGAAACGTAATGTTTTGAAAAACATATACATCTCCTTCCAACCTCTCCAGGGTACGAGTACTACTCTTATTTAACGTTTAATTATGACTCGCTCCAAACATCTGGAACGCTTGCATATTCTACGGAGCAGAGACGGATATTTGTCTGAGCTGGCAGATGCTGGGCTGTGATTGGCCGAGTTCAGGAGGCGGGACTTGGTGTCAGTCGTCAAAGCGAGTCTCGAGGTGAAGAAAAGAAAAATTGCCAGTCAGTTACGAGCCTTTTAGGTCCGTGAATGCATAGTATATAAATGATTTGATATCTGAACACGTCACATAACTACAGGGATCTTACTAAATCCTTTCAGCATAAATAATTCCTGTAGCCACGGCAACACTCCACATCTAATAGTTAATGGTTTAGTCCAACAGCAACATGTCAAATGCCTCAAGTTTACCTTAAAAAGAAAATGTATTTAGAAATAAATCAAATTACTTCACTTATCTCCGGGAAAAAAAATGAAATAGTTTGAATCTGATTCATCATTAAATATATCAATTTTAATATTGCGTTGATTTTAATTTATAACTGTAAATAACGTTTTAACTTCAGTTTTGAAACATGCTCTATAAATACTGCTGGTTTAAATGAGAAACTTTGAGCTAACGTGCTCTGCAATTTGTACGTGGGTACATAATACAACATGCAAACAAACACCCACACGCCGTGTGTGTGCGGTCCCAGAAATTATTTCTTATTTAACGTCCAGCGGTGGCACCGTTGACAAAGAATAATGGTGTCATTTCACGATGAAGTCGCATCAATAAATCAGGCGGCGTGACGCCCTGCAGCCTCCTCCTCAGACGACTCCAGCGGTTCTCTCGTTCTCTGCGTGTCCGCCGGCGGATAGTTTTATAGCCCTGCTGGTGATGTCAGGGATTATAACCCTGGCAGCTCCGGCTTTTCACTTCCTATCAATCAGAGATCAGAAGAACCGCAGAGCCGGCCCACTTGACAGGTGTCACGATGCTTGTTCAGAATGTGTTGAGGCTCGCTGATGGATAGCTGTCTGAGGTGGATTTCCTTTTCCAGACACAGTGGAAGTAAGCCGAGAGTTTTCTCCGTCACTATCGTTTAAAAGCTACGACTATACGCCCCCTGTATAAGGACTTCCAGCTTGAGATGTGGCATGTGTGTCTTTCTTTCTTGCTTTTCGAGCACAATTCGTACAGTGATCGTGTCACTTTTCCGTTGGCGCACGGAGAGATACTTGCGCAGATGCCTAATTCTTTAAAAGGGGACATATTATGCCTATTTGTTTACAAGTTGATGTGGTTCCTTGGAGTCTTAATGTAATGTTTGTAACATATTTTGGTCAAAATACCACAAGAATCATTTCAAACAGCCTTTTTATCCTGTCAGAAACACCTCCCCACAAATTGACCTGTTTTGAGTGCCTGTTCCTTTAAATTTAAATTCTTCGATATCTACGTAGACGTTGGTGGTGATCCCATTCGACGCACTCAAGCATATCGTTTCTGACATAGAGGAACCACAACAAGCCGCTTGAGTTGTTTTTTTCCAGCGTTTTTGTGTTGGGAGACATGCCAGATACCCAAATTAACGTATAGAAGCACTAAAAAAGTGGAATTTTCATAATATGTCCCCTTTAAAACATTTCGACACGTTCGTATTTATCACAGCTCATTAGGCGGTCAGCTGGGACTGACCTCCAGAGGCGCTCTCTCGGTAGAGGATGGCGGGTCGGTGCAGTTGAGCGCTGGGATTTCTGTGAGAACGCTTAGTTTAGAAGATAGATGATAATAATAATAACTTTATTTATAGAGCACCTTTAAAAACAATGTTTACAAAGTGCTCCACAGAGAGTCAAAGCAAAACCAGTGGAATAGCAAGAAACCAATATTACATTTAAAAGTATATATTAAAATAAATAAACAAATGGAAAATAAATATATAAATAAAAAACTAAATAATAATAATAATAATAATTTTATTTATATAGAACCTTTAAAAACAAAGTTTCCAACATGCTTTACAGAGGCAAAACAAATAGAATATTAAGATAAAAATATAAAATTCAAAACAGACAACTAAATTAGGGGAACCAAAGTTCTGCATGAAATAATTAATTAATAAGAAGTGATTTAAAAGAAGTTACTGATTCTGCGAGCCTTATCCCCTAGTGGTCTGGAATCCACCGTGTATTCTATCACACATGAGACAGATAGGGTATGTCTCATTAAAAAAAAAGAAAATCAAAAAAAGCTGAGGACTACTTATAGCGTTAAGGCATCAGGACACAATTGGAAATGAAAAAGAGAAGTAAAAAGTTGCAAAAATGTACTTTTCCCAATGCAACTATTGCAGAGTGGAGGTCCAGTGGGTGAAATGGTTAAAATCCAATGTGAGTCGAGTCTAAATTAAGGTTAGATTAACAAGCCGATACTACTTTGCAGCGCAGTGATGTGTCCAGCTGGATTTACTCGGGCGATGGCAGCTCCGATCCCTCACCGGCTTCCCATCCGCACACACCGCCGGCTGCATGTGGCAGCATTAAACACGGCACACGTCCCACTCAGCTGTTGATTGAAGTGACTTTAAAAGAAGTGAGCGACACTCTCCTGTATGAGAGCGTTTATTTACAGATATCTTAGGAGCTGTACTCTCAGCCTACGCTACGAACTCACTTCAATCGATGTATTAGCGTACGCCTCTTGGGATATTTTAGTTATTTAAAGACAAATTAGTGCTTTTGGCTTCAATTTACTTCAAAATGCATCTCATCTTTTTTGGCTAAAAATACGCTTAAATCACTGGAGATGAATGTAATGTTAGATTGCAGCGCAGTGGATTATCAGTGAGGAACCGTGTGTGAATGAAGAGATATCGAGGGTTAAAAGGCTGAAAAAAGACGTGAGACGTTTAGTCGATGGACAGCCCGCGAAGAGGCTCCTCTTCATTCCGCTGACGATTGATCCGTGTGTTTGTATTTATTTATAGTGGCTTGAGATTTCGCCAGAGGCTGACCTGACATGCGATTTGCACATTTAGAGCAATATTGAATATGAAAGAATATAGCATTCAATGCTTAAAAAGATGTATATTTCATGTAGTTTTGTCTCTATAATAATGAGCATGGGACTCACACACACAGACACACCCCCACACACACAGACACACACACACACACACACACACATGACCACACGTGTGCTTCAGTAGCTCTCCATCCGAGGTAAGGCCTCAGACCCTACAGCTGACCGGTCCATGGTGGTCTTTCATCCCGAGGCGGCTTAAGTGTCAAACCCTGAGGCCCCGCCCCCTGCTCTCTGCTCTCTCCTCTTTGTGTGTTTACTCACCGATCGGCCTCACGGCGACACGCCGCAGCACCGCGCCGCGCTAATGGCTTTGATAACACTTCACATGGCTTCACGCGATTGTTCCGTCATACACCGCTTTGTTTTCTATACGCCGTTCTTATACGTTTTTATACGTCTTTCATCCTTTACTGAAAGTGAAATCCTCTTTCAATGCCGCGTTCATATTTGTGTCACTCACTATGTTTTCATATTTCTTTTATACATGAGAAAGAGCTAAGAACAATAGATACAGTGGATATACACTTTTTGTTGTATTTTATATTTTACTTGTATACATCTATATCTTTCATCCCTGTTTTTTTATATTTCATATTTTATTCTCGTGTGTTTAGTTTATTGGTGCTGCTACTGTGACGACAAATTTCCCCTTGGGGATTAATAAAGTATATATCTATCTATATCTATCTATCTATACATTATTCATTATCAGCGCCACAATAATAAGCATCATTCTAAGCGCGTTTGTTGGTTGATTATTGTTGATTATTGTTACGGTTGACCAAATGCAACAATAGCGTCCCGGCATCGTGTTGGCGTGTTCTCCCACGCCGTCGTTCCCGAGGATTGTCACATGGACGTGAACACGAAAAAAATCACACTTCCACCAGATATTATAATTGTATCCCTCAGATGACGGATGGTGAGCGGTAAACCCCTCGCTGGTTCAACTGGTGGGACTCCAGCAACTGCTAATTGAATGACAGTAATTTGCAAGTTTATTTGTGTGTGTGTGTGTGTGTGTCTGTGTGTGTGTGTGTCTGCGTTTGGGTCACAGTGCCTCCTACATCAGAAGGCAAGTCAAAAAGTTACTTGTGTTGTACTTTTAAAGGGCAAAGCAACAAGGAGCGGCGTTCCCCTCCGAGAGTCTGCTCGGCGCTCCGCGTCGAGCGAGGGTCGCGCAAACCGCATCTTCCAATCCTCGGGATTTAATATTCATGAATAGTCCGAGAGAACTAATGTCAGCGGCGTGTCATCATGAATAAAGATGCCCGCGTTTGCATATAAATCCTTATCAGCATTATGGTATTTGCATCGCCGTTCATCCGACTCCGTCTTCTCATTTCTGCCGCGTAACGCCGCAGATGTTTGAAAATCGTAAACAGACCGGCTGGGAATACGCTCACCTTGAACCTGTCGCCGTTCTGACGGATGAGCTCATGCGAGCGGCGCAACACCAAAACAAGAGTTTGCCGTAATGAGATTCGGTTTGAAGCGGAGCGGGAATGATCAATTCGAATAATATTCAATGGAGCGAAACCTGATGCGAGTCGGCCGCGAGTTGAGTTCAATGCTAACGTCTGCATAACATCTGCATGTTGTCACGGTGACAGCGTCGCCGCGCCGATGCCGAGCGGGTCTCGTTAACTATTTCGGTTTAGCTCGTTAGCGTGCTAACTTTCGTTGACTGGCGAGCCGTCGTTGAGGCAATTTCTCGCTTGTCATACGTGAATATTTTCTGGTTTTCTTCATCTTCTATGTTAGTGGATTTAATTGTTTTGGGTTCCGACTGTTGGGTTGATGAAATTAGGCAATTTCAATACGTCAACTTGGGCTTAACGGTATTTTAATGGCTTTCAAGAGGCCAGACTATTATTTAATAAATCAAGAATGCAATCTTCAGAAACATATTCATTAAAAGAAACTTAAATTGCAACCCTAATTTGAACAAAGTGACGTCCATTCTCAGAAATGATGAATCGATTTTACTGCTTCATTTCTCCGTGTTTTTAAAAGAAATCTCTTTTTCCACACTTGACGTTTTAATTTGAAAAGTATTTTGGCTTTCTCAACTAATAAGCACTCTTTGAGTTTAATTACCCCCTCTCAGTGGTTCATGTCACATTGCATGTCAGAAAACACTGGTTTTGAGACTATACGTCGACTATTTGTCATCATTAATGATTTAATTAAATCAATTCATCAATTCATGTCACTGACGAGATCTTCTTCTGTTTTTCTTTCGCTTCCTCTGTCTTCACAGGTCACCCGATAGTCCTCTACTTCCAGGATGACCTTGTTTGAAGCCAGACGTTTGCTTCTTTGACCGAGACATTTGGATATCATGTGTTTTTGAGGATTTGTGGAAACCAGGGACCAACAAGGACAATAACATTCCCCTCGAACGAGTGGAGGAAGAGGACCAGGAGCATCATATCCAAAAGTACTCCTGACTTTAGATCCAGCATCCACAGTAGCCGTCTCTGAACTCTACTGCCCACTAAATCTCTCTTTGTGTTATAGTTTTATTCCTATGGATTAGAAGACTCAACCATGAAGATATGTATTGACTCAAAGACTATGGATTACACCAGAAAAAAAAAGAAAAAAAACATCCCTAAAACCAAACCATGTGATGTGAAACTTTTGTGTTATTTTCATGCCACAAAGAGTCCCAGGACTCATGATGCATATCTGTGTTGAAGATCTCTTGAGATCATAAGCATTTTTCATTCCTTTTAGCCTTATGGAGCAGAGATATCTCTTCCGATTCTGTTTTTGTTGATTTGAAACTATCAAGTGTTCGGCTTTCTTCAGTTCGTTAGGATGTCAAGTCTTGTTTTTAAAGACGGACGACGATGCCACAACAATGAAACACCGAGAACGTGTGATGAAGAAGGGTCAACACAGCTGAGTTCTGCCAACTTGTTTTAATGGTATCTGTAGTTTTCAAAGCCTGGTGATTACCATCGATTACAAATGTCAATATTATCTCAATAAATCTAACTCAAAGAATATCACTATTCAGAAACATGTGGGTTTTTACAGTGTATGTTAATGCTCTTTGTGTACCGGCCCACGATGATGTGAAAGGAGGAACATGTGACATTCGGCAAATGTTCAAAAACACAAGCAGAAAACCTCCCGACGCTGTTTCTTAAAATGAACATCCTTCGCGGAAAAGCCATCTTAAATGAGGACCGGAGAGACACCGATAATTAGCTCTCACTCGAACACAACCCCTAATCCCATTTGATACATCTCCGAAAAAAAAACTAGATGTGATCGTCATCCAAGCCTGATTTTATTGTGTTGAGTTAATGCTACCCACCACCAACCAATGATTGGTGGTGCGGGGGATGATTTACAAATAGGCTGTAAGAAAATCCCCAAAAGGATTGTGAGTGCGTGTCATTTAAAGCTTAAAGCCCCACTATGTAGTTTTTCCCTTGTAGCGCCCCCTTCAGGTATTTAACGTTTTAAGATGTTGTAGCCGCCCAGTCGCAGCCGGTAGTACCCGGATGTACTTCGACCTGCTTTCTGTCAGTGATTACCAACGTCACATAGTCCAGTCCACCTCACAGGTGACTTTTTATTTTCTCCGCTACGCGACGCGTAGAGACAGAGAGACATGCTGCTGTGGAGACGATCAATAACAGACGTTTAGTTTAATAAAAGAACAAAGACGTCTTTAAGAAAGGGACCTGACATTACTGCTGCTGTCATCTGGAGGATAGAGAAAGTTACAGGGGGGCAGGCGGAGATTATTATTTTTTAACTCAAACTCAAAAGAGCCATATGCGTCACCGGAAGAGCCATATATGGCTCGAGAGCCAGAGGTTCACGACACCTGATCTATCGTAACTGGGTATTTACGACACTGAAGTAAACATTAAAGACCTGAAGGGGGCGCTACAAGGGAAAAACTACATAATGGGGCTTTAAAGAACATAAACCTTCAGTCTGGGCAGTAGGAGGCTCTACAACCAAAAAACAAAGCCCAATGACCACAGAGGAGAATGACATCGCCCTAGCGGCCATCCCAGATGTTGGAACCCATGTCGTCCAATGGCAAGTGAGACGTTGATCCGTTTCGACGACGTGGATGCCGTGTGTGGTTACCATCATTATACTGACATCAACATGCAGATCCATTCCCATATCTGTGGGAGCCGAGCAGGTCGGAGGCGGGCGGCGGCTCCGAGGAGGAGGGAGCCGCATTAGTATTTCACCTTGGGGACAGAAGCCGTGGCGTGAATGTGTACAGCATACAGGGACGCCTCATCTGATGTGATAATAAGAGACATTTCTGAAATGCGATTCCTTCTATAGCCGCCGTGTTTATGACTGCGAGACAAACGCATCCACACACCTGACTGTGTCCTGTGATCGGAGAAACTCTGAGAATAGACGCAGCGCATTTCCACCTGATGAAGCAGAGAAAGCTTTAGTCGATTGTTATGGCGTCTAGACTCGGAACAAACCGCCGCTTTATGGGGGTGGATTTCATATTCGGCGAGTCCATTTCCATCTGTAATTGAAACAGTGCCTTCATAGCAGAATGTTCCTTATACTAAACATAATTAATTAAGCAGAAATGTAGATGGCTCGCTCCCAAAGATCAGACCCGAGGGACCGGCACTGAGGGGGAGGCGTGTGTGTGTGTGTGTGTGTGTGTGTGTGTGTGTGTGTGTGTACGTGTGTGTGAGGGGGTTTAGCTATGATTAGCGATCCAGGTTGCCTCTTGTTTGGTTAGAAATCATTAAATTACAGTAATGACTAATTTCTCATTCCTGCATGCAATCCGCCGGAGACCACCGTGGATTTAATAAAGAGCTGGCGATGAATTACAAACAGCGCGCGGCTGAGGAAAGGCTACGTGATTATACAGAGTAATTCAAAAGTGCATTAATAAAACAATACAGAAACATGGCTAAATCATTTGAGATAAAGGCTATTTGCATAATTCATTAAGATTAATCAGACCAGGCAATCCGCCACGGAGCTGCGAGGAACCGGGAGAGAAGACGTGATCCCAATCCCCTGGAAAAACCTCTTTTATCTACAAACAATGATACAAATCTACCCTTGGATCAGAGAATTAACCTCTGTGCACTTTACAGCCCCGGCAGTGTTGAAACACAATCCTTCAGTCCTCCACCTTTTATGTGAGCTAATATTCTATTAATAATGAAAGATCCTTTCATACCGCAGCTCCTCGGGGATTTGCCGCAACGCCATAAAAGACCTTCACAAAAAAAAGTTGAATGGGAAATGTATTGCCGTGTTTTTCGGAAAGCCGCGTCGCGGATCTGACGGCCGGCCGTTTGACAATTCCCTGCGATGCTATTGACTCGGGCGTTTCATTCTCCGCGGCACAATGCGGCGGGCGGGATGCGCGGGATGAGCTTGGCCCGGTGGTCACGGATCACACGCTGCGGATAAGTCACCTGTTGTGCTGCGGGGGGAAGCCCACCTGTAGCCAACGCAATCCTCCCGATAAGCTCAGGGCGACTGAAATGGATGTTTTTAAAAAGAGACGTTTTCTTCCTGGCTGAGGTCTGATGAGAAAATGTACAATATCGTTCAAAGGTTTGGGGTCACCCGGACAATGTTGTGTTTTCCATGTAAACTCACACTTGTATTCATCAAATGAATTACACAATGAATAGACATTGACAAGGTTAGAAATAATCATTTCTATTGGAAATATTAATTGTGTTCCTCAAACTTCTAGCTCAGTTTTATAGCTTCTTTCACCAGCATAACTGTTTTCAGCTGTGCTAACATAAAACTGGGTTTTCTAACCCTCCGTTAGACGATAACACAATGTACCATTAGAACACTGGAGTTGGGCCTTTACACACCTCTGTAGAAACTTCATTTAACACCAGAGAATAGTCATTTACCACATTAATAATGTTTAGAGTGTATTTCTGATTAATTTAATGTTATCTTCATTGAAAAAAGCAGTGCTTTACTTTGAAAAATAAGAACATTTCTAAGTTGTTTTTCTTCTTTTTCTTAGTGACCCCAAACTTTTGAACAGTGTATATTGCTTATTGGTGGGGGATTACGTTTGGCTTTGCTGGTTGTAGTTAGTTTTCATTTTCAGATTGTTCCACACTTCTTTTCTTCCCCGTTAAAGATAAGAGATTACGTCATCCGGCAGCTCGGCCTGCAGCCCTGGGCTCTTCGTACCCAATCAGCATCGGTGCGTTACATGCATACGCTGTCTTTTCAAAATAAACTTCCGTGTTCACAGGAAACAACTCAGTCAGGCAATCGAAGGACTTCCATTCAAGTAAAAGTTGACTTTTTGGTTCCAGACAGGACGCGAACACGAGTCTCCTGTTCTTTGAAACACGCTCAACAAACACCCTTTGACTTCGCTTGACACTTTCTTTGAAAAAGCCAGACTATGTTTAATGCGATAGAAAAAAAAGAACACTTGTTTCCTGACAGAATGAAAACACTCTTACTCACTCCCATACACACAGGGGTGTTGCTGCTACAGACGCACTATGGGGGCCAGCGTTGGCGAGCCTTGGCAATCTTGTAATAAATATTGCTGCGTTACTACGGAAACGTGTTGGTGCAGATGTAGCCTCACATGAGCATCTGTTGAGAGTCTGTTAATAAGATACATAAAGGTTAAAGTCACATTTTTTGGGGATCCAACCAACTTCCACTCCACTTGGACTTAATCACTCTTTCTACTTCGTAGCCTGGTTCCTTTACTCGTGTTATAATTATGTAGCCTGCATACCAGACCGAACTTAGCCCCGCCCTCAACATTTGAAGTCGGGAAGGTCTGTCTGGCATTGCTCCATTGGGGAGAAATCATCTCCGGTCAGATATTGCCGGACCAATCAAGTTGTCAAGGCAGCTTTATACGATGACGGACATATGCTCAACAGTAACGTAACCAACCACGTCATAAAAAGGCGCTTGGGTTGAATTTGTTTACAACAAACGTGGCTGCCGCTGGAGAGCTAAGACGTGTAGATTCTGCCATTGAGTCTGTTTTAGCAGACCTCGACAGAGCATTCATTTTGAAAAAGGAACAGAGAAACGCGATCAAGGCATTTGTAGATCGAAAACTATGCGTCACTTAAAATAGACATACTACGTTGCTCTGATTGGTTGTAGCTCTATCCAATTGAGCGAAGAGTCATTTTCTTTCCTGGTTGGGTTGAAACACGCCCCATAATCACAGCCCAACGGAGTGGTATCAGACTCACATTCTGACTAGAATTATGAGGATGACATCGTCAGGCTAATAATTATGGCCAATAAAGGTGAAACTGAGCAAGAGGTGTTCGTGGAACGCCATAATTTACTGCGTTTGCTGAAGTCGAATCGAGACGAGGAAACAAAGAACAATGAACCCACTCAAAGGGTCGAGTCCGATGGCGTGACGTCACTCGGGCTGTGATGTCATCATCGACCCTCGCAGAATCGTAAACGCATCCATCACGCTTAAGGGCCGTTGACCTTGCCGGTTCCAGCTGTTGTTCGCTCAGTATGAAACGCGCCAATAGAAGCGGCGTTTATAAGGTTAACAGTTCATCTCTCACAGATTTGGGTTATCAGGTCAGGATTGTTTATGTGTCTTTTGTGGTCTCTTAAAAGGCTTTTAAGCAGGACATTAAAGTGCAGCGTGGAGAGCGGACGATGGTGCGGTCACTATAGTCATATTTCATCTCTTAATAACAAAAAAAAAAGCTAATGTGTCAAAGGCTGAGATATTATTATAATGAGGTATTTCCTTACATGTCAGGTATTTGAAAGACAATATGATGTTGGGGGCTGAACGGTGGTGTAGGGGCTAGCAGCAAGAAGGCCACGGGTTCAATACCCGGTCTGGGGGGGGGGTCCTTCTTTGGAGTTTGCATGTTCTCCTCGTGGCAGCGTGGGTTCTCTCCGGGTTCTCCGGCTTCCTCCCACAGTCCAAAGACGTGTAGTCAGGTTAATTGATCTCTAAATCGCCCATAAGTGTGAGTATGAATGCTTGTCTGTCTCTATGTGAGCCCTGAGATGGACTGGTGATCTCTCCATCGTGTACCCTGCCTTCGCCCAATGTCAGCTGGGATCGTCTCCAGCGCCCAGCGCCCCTAAGGAAGGATAAGCGGTTTGGATAAAGGAAAAAATTGGCATATATATATATATATATATATATATATATATATATATATGATTTTGTATTAGATTCTCTCAAACATGTATTAAACATCTCTCATATCACTGTCCCATCAGGAGCTAAGCAGAGACCAACAAACTGGTTCTGTCCAACTGTAACAAAACCAGCAAACCAAAGCTCGAAAACAAATTAGCACGTTATATTCATTTTTATTCTGTTTGTTTAGGCCCAATAAAAAACAAAGTTTAAAAATACCTACGACGTCTCCACAGCTTCACGGAGACGCAACACTTTCTCATCTCAACTTGTCACCTGCTGACGCTGTCGTCCCCAACACGCCGGGTCGCTATTGGTCGCTTCAGTTTTTGACAGATATTGTCGGGAAATCCGTCTCATCAGCTAACTCGTGGCAAAAAAGTGAATGCATGTTTTTTTTTTTTTATGTCAAACTGTTTCTTAACACCAAGCAATACCTTTTTGCTCTGCCGGCTAATTAAATTTAAATATTACAGTTTTGTTCTCTTTAAACTTCTCCACTGTGACTCCGGCTCATAAAACCCTTTGAGGTAGGTTATGGTATGTATGTTATTAACTGAGCTGCTTTCACTGCAGGTTTTATAGACTGAAGCCTCTGAAGCTGTTGATTAAAGTTCTCCCACTTCTCTTCCCTGGAGTGAGTCCCTGGTCAGCCGTCTGAAAGAGAAAATAGTATTAAAATAGTATTAAAATAGTATTAAAATAGTATTAAAATAGTATTTCCTAGCCTCGGTAATGGAAGCGGATGACCCAACTCACTAATCCTAATTTAAATGGAGTTCCAGCAATACTTCAGTTCAATCAGAGTTGCAGCTTTCAATTTGTAGTATTTAATTTGTTTATTGAAGGACTTCTATAGTCTAAATTAATTTGGATGAGACAACTAGTGAATATCAACTGAAGACAAATAAGCAATTTGTTTTTTTTCCAGCTTATCTAAATCAAACAAGATCGCAATCAGAGATCGGTGGAGACAATGTTCCCAAAGAAAATGAGTAAACAAAACATTTTGATCCGAACGAGCGAGGCCTCGCACTTTAAGACACGTGCGTACGGGAAACAACGTTTCCAGTTACACAAACACCATCTGCTGGGTTTACCGGGGTTCTTGACAGGAAGAATTAGTTGTCAGGTACACCGAGCAAAATTAGATTCTCTCATTTCGTAATGAAAGCTGACAGACTGTAATAAAAAAAAGCGCTCGATCTTCAAACAGCCGAGATGAAGAGTAAAAAAAAGTCTGGCTGGAAAACTTTCCCTGCTTTAAAAAAACAACAACAATCTCATTGTGTTCTCTCTTTTCAATATCTGGGGTATTTCTTTCGTCTTCAAATTGGATGCTCTAATTCAGTTTGGGGTCGGAGTTTGATGTTTTTTCTGACGGCTGTTTGTGTTATTGTCGTCTTCCGTGAGCGGTTTATTTTCTAATGAGTTGTGCCTCTCTCTCTCTCTCTCTCTCTCTCTCCGTCTCTCTCTCTTTGTGTGTTTGTGTGTGCACCGTGGTGACCCGAGGCGTAATGGGATTATCCTGCTCAAGGCGAGACGTAGATGCCTTGAATCCTAATATCAAAGTCTTCCTCACTGTACCTGACACCTCCTCTTCCTCCTCTCCGTGTTTCTCATGCCCGACTGGACTGAGAGGCGATCAGCGCGTGAATCACGTCGCCGCCGTCGCCGCGTGTTTTTTTCCCGGCGAGTCGTTCACACGTCCTGTGGAGGCTTCCTGTCCAAAGTGGTGGAGATCTTATTTTTCCTGGTCTATTTACAACAGCACATACTGTATGTACCTTCACACGCACAGATAACATGTGAAGAAGAAGGAGAAGAAGAACAAGAAGAACAAGAACAAGAAGAAGAACAAGATAAAGAAGAACAAGAATAAGAAGAACAAGAACAAGAAGAAGAAGAAAATAAAGAAGAACAAGAAAATAAAGAAGAACAAGAAAATAAACAAGAACAAGAACAAGAACAAGACTATATCTGGATTAAAACACAGATTTGCACTTTAGTAGCACTTGAATGGCTCTTATTATGGTATTTTTGTAGTTTGACTATGTTGAGGAAATGTTACTTTCTGTATTCTTGTTGTTCTTAGTTTGTAAGTCACTTTGGATAAAAGCGTCTGCTAAATGATATGTAATGTAATTATGTAAAAGAAGAAGAACAAGAACAAGAACAAGAAGAACAAGAATAAGAACAAGAAAATAAAGATGAAGAACAAGAAGAAGAACAAGAAGAAGAACAAGAAAATAAAGAAGAAGAACAAGAAGAACAAGAACAAGAACAAAATAAAGAAAGAAGAAGAACAAATAGAACAAGAACAAGAAGAAAATAAGGAAGAACAAGAAGAACAACAATAAGAACAAGAAGAACAAGAAGAACAGGAATAAGAACAAGAAAATAAAGAACAAGAACAAGAAAGTAAAGAAGAAGAACAAGAAGAAGAAGAACAAGAACAAGAAGAACAAGAAGAACAAGAAGAACAAGAAAATAAAGAACATGAAAATGAAGAACGAGAACAACAAGAACAACAAGAAGAACAAGAACAAGAACAACAAGAAGCAGAAAAACAAAACAAGGAAGCTGCCATCTGACAGATGCTCAGCAGGTCCGAGGCGGCGTGGCGTCCTGCGGTTTTGTCCGCGGCGTTGACGAGACGTTAGGTCAGCCGCCGCCTCGGCTCTCCGCTCATCAGAGGCGCTCAGCTCCCACACGGCATCATCGCAGGAGCCCCTGGGTCGGGGCGAGGGCCGCTGTAATACGAAAAGGAAATTATCTTTTGTGGAACTTACTCAAACAGAGCAAAGAGCAGGAGGAGGAGGAGGAGGAGGAGGAGGAGGAGGAGGAAGGGCAGAGGGTGAGTGGATGTCTATAGGCAAAGGGGGAAGGGGATGGAGAGGTGAAAACCACCACTGTACTTCCTCACTCGGCAACCTGTGAAGCAGGTTAATAGCAGAGAGGTTGAGCTGATGTCTATCTGGAGGGGCGGAGAGAGAGACACAGGATGACATCCTGATGGATTTCTCTAACCGCCTTTTCTTCCCCTCCATTTCAAAGTGTGTAACTGCACATTTAGTTATTTATTTATCTTGTTTTATTCGAATGCCGCAAATAGCATCCACGTGTGTGCTCACGGTGAGGTTACATTACCCCAGGAGCCGGGGTCGGCCCCATTCCGGAGGTTATTTAGAGGATGGAGGGCACTATTAGATGACGCCAGAGGCATTAAAGCGTTCTTTATTTTGTTATTTTAGAGGAAAGGTGAGGTCAGGGGATCTTCTGCTGTGTTATGAAAATGTAGGCGTGGTCACAGGATGCATATTAATGACCGTTCCCCTTTTCATCTGGCAGAATTCATCTTTTAGAGACTGTAAGGTATCCTGAAACGGGGCACTTCGCAGATGATGGAAAACAGGCTTCCGGACGCGCGTGGATTAAGTTATCAACATTTAATGGCAGGAAGTGGAGAACAAACAGTCAGCGCTCACGGCCGTGCTCTTCCTCGGTCCCCGGCTCTTCCTCGGTCCCGGCTCTTCCTCGGTCCGGCCGCTCCTTCCGCCTCAGCCTTACAGCCTCGCGGACACCTGGAGAAAAGACCAGATTTTTCCTCCGCCCCCCCGAGTTTTATCACTGGCCCGGGGTCAAAACGTCATTTCCGGTCAAGTATTTTCACAATAAAAGTCCCTTGTTGTTGTAAGTCACGTCACAGATTTCAACCGGCTTCGTCGATCTATAATACTAACATAGTCACTCTCATGCAACATACATTAATTCTTGCCATTTACATTTGCATAGAGTAAACATGACCCCTATGCTTTATAATACATTAATAACAATATCAATATTCTCCCTAATATTTTCTATTATAATATCTTTCTATATGTATTAATTTTAAACATAAGACCTCTGCAGATGTTTATCAAAATAAAACTATTACAACCTAACACCCTTGAGGCTGTTTTTCAGGCTTAGATGTGAGATTAAAGTTTAAAGTGAGAAAGACGAGGGACGAGAAAGTTAAAGTGTGTTTAGAAATGTTTAATTCAGTTCCCGCTCACTTGATACGTGGGTTAGTTTTCCAACATGTTAGAGCAGCACCCCGCACACAGCTCTGTGATTTCTACAAATGATTTATCAAAGTAAATTGCTCGAGCTGCTCGCTCTCCGCTCTCCAACGAATGATTGGAGGTGTGCGGCCTCCGCGAGGGACGCGGGAACTTCTTCCAGATGTTCCCGACTAATTACCTATTGTTGCACGGATCTCACAGTCCTTCGGTTCCTCTGCTGTCTTCCGGTGGGAGGCCGGTCATCCCTGTTTCATATCCTCGGCTTGGTCTCCACTTACCTGGGGGGGGGGGGAGGCGGTCCTCTCCATCTGCGAGGGGGAACCGGAGAGAGAGAGAGAGAGAGAGAGAGAGAGAGAGAGAGAGAGAGAAGCCCACTGGCAACACGCGGCACCGTTAGCCGTCATTTCCAGGAGCAAACACCTCTCTTTCCTGCTGCTTGAGCGCAGCGGGAGACGAGTGATATGAAGTGCAACAGTCTACAGCTGTTGTGTGTGTGTGTGTGTTATGTGTGTTATGTGTGTGTGTTATGTGTGCTTTGCAAAAAAGACAAAAGCAACTGTAGCGTGTCACACGGTGCTTTGATGAAGCCGTGCGGTTATTTCTGGAAAACAGACCTTTGAGCATTTATGCTGGTTCGGCATTTTAAAGGGAACTAGGTAGTCCTTCAGATTTAATTAACGCGCTCAATTCAACAAGTGGAATACGCTGAATACGCTGAACCCGAGTGAAACCGCATACAACTGAGAGACAGATGTTTAAAAAAAAAAAAAAAAAAACCTTACTCTTGACGCCGTCTTCTACGATGAGCACGTTGGCACATTTATTCTCGATGAATAATTGAGCGAAAGAGCGTTTACATGGGGAGCAAATTGAAATCGTGTGCATGCTTTCAACAAACACAGCCTGCATATTTCATCAGGGGGGGGTGGGGGTGGGGGTCAGAGGGAAAAAAAGGACCGGGTTTTTAGCTGCACGACGACAGAATACGGCTGTCTCAAAGTCGGCCCGGCCTTAGCCGTACGAGCGTCTTCCACTGGCAGTAATGGACTCGCCGGGCGAGAGGAGCCCCCCCCCCCCCCCCTCTGCACTCGGAGGGCTCCGGCAGCACAACCAGAGCCGGGATGGGATTAAGATGCGCTCGGCTGCCTTTCGCCGTCCTGTCAATGTGGACCGGGGGGCCGCGGGGGGCCGGCGCAGATCACCGAGACGCACGGGGAAGGTCATCGCCGCCGGGGGCGCGGAGGCAAAGAAAATATTGTCCTGACAAGATGTAGAGTGACTTCTGCAACCCGAGGCCCGTGTTTCCAGATTAAACCACACTGGCTGATAGAAGAGGAGAAGTCAGAGGAGGTGTGAAGGGAAGGGGGGGGGGAGGGGGGGAGGGGGGGGGGTTGTTGATGCCGCCACCCTCGAATTCCTTTAGAAAATCAGTCGACATAAAAAAAGCTTTTGAAGGATGCCTGATGAGAGACGGTTAATTTCCTCCTGCGCATCTTAAATTAGCGTCACCTCTGCGCCCCGCGGGGTTAAATGTTGCGCCGTTCATGACTTAGTGATGCTTTGCAGCATTTCATCAACAAAACTGTACTGTAAAAAGTAATGTATTATGCATGGGGTTTTCTTCACAGCGCAGCAGACTCAACTATCCCTCATATTCATATCCGCTACCATCACAAGGATCAACGACCTGTATCACATATCTTTTTTTTTTTTTTTTTTTGGGGCACTGTTTTCAGCCAGAGTACCAATTGTTCCACCGGAGTTATTCATCTTTTTATTTTTTTATTTCATGTGTCACAAACATATTTTTCCCTTATTTTATTTTATTTTTTGAAGTTGAAGCAATTCCCTAAAATAGTTGTGCTCCGTATTCTTTTCTTTTTTGCAAACGTCACTCAAAGAGGAGTAAACAACGCTTTTTCTTGGAGTCTATTTTCAGCCGTGGATTAAAAACACATCCTCTCCGGAGTGCAGTACGGTGCACGAAGATTTGTTTTCCGAAATAAATTAAAGTCGCTAATGTTCGTACTAATATGAAAACATATCACCCGGTGCCACATTGTTGCTCACTTTAACAACAATGTAGAAAAATCTCCTATATCAGGTTTCGGCTTCAGGGATTACTTGTTAGTGGGATCTATGAATCTTTGGTTCGGCTCTTTTTATAGTATTTGTATACAAAGTATAATCACCTTTGTGCTTCAAGCAAATCGTATTCTTTCCCGATGTTTCATGCATTCCCGTGACAAGAATCCCAGAGGGCGTGTCGTCTAAAAGAAAAAGGAAAAGAAAAGTGTTATTGTTGTAGAGCAGTCTGAGTCTAAAGACCTAAAGTTACTACTTTATAGAACAAACAGACTTTTGAATCAGATTTTAACGACAGCTCAGCATAAATCCCCACATTTTAAATCTCACACTTCAAGCAAGCAGATTCATTATAGATAGGCCGTATCCGATAATAGACCGACGGCTCATCTCTGAAGGGGAGAAGCTTTTTATGGAGGAGTCATGTTTCATGCTCCTCGTCGGGTTCCCCCGGCTTGTTTCTTTTACGTCGACGCTCATTAGGCCGGCTGGTTACGGACCCGCCATGCAGCCCCCCCCCCCCCCCCCCCCTTTATTTCTCCTGTGCGTTGGCAGTGTAGGTGCAGTTCTGGCAAAGTCCAGAAGGGCCTCAGCAGCACTCTCCATTAGTTTGGCTGATTCAGGGGTTGTTAGGCATTTTTTATTTCCCATTAGACCCACAAAGGCTCTATTCGTGTTCCCTCTCAGGTAACTCGTTAATTTGCTGAGATGCATACGAGAAGGCGAGCGAGGGTCTCTCGCCAAGAGTTGGCGAGCATTTTTATGCATGAAAAAAAAAACAGAGCGCGGCAGATGGTTACATTAGGGACGGATGATATTGACACAATACAGCCTCTGAATATGTCTGTGTTTGTGTGTGTATCTGAATTACATGAACTCATAACATTCTGATATTAAGGGGAGTGTGTGTGTGTGTAGAGCCCATGATATAAATGCATGTGTGCGTATAAGTGAGAGAGAAAAAGGTGCCCTCGACAATCGGGAAGAAGTTCGTATACACGTAGAAAATTAAAGCAAAATAAATCAAATGATGAGAGAGGCATCACAAATGGGAATGGAGCACAGAGAAAGGGGGTGGAGTCAGACGGAGCGAGGCCTAACAGAAGGCGCGGCGAGCTCCGCGCCGCAGGACTCTGCTTTTTTTGTTCAGCCGGTTCTCTTAACATTAGCACCATTTATTACCTCCCTTAATGCGGGTGGAGTCCCTCCGCATGACCCACTCCTATAAACGCACTGCAAGGTGAGTGGGCTCTGTGGTGGATTTAATTAAGTGATATATATTCATTGCACATTATTAATTCTACTTCTTCCTCGGAGTCCTAGGGTCTTCTCGCCTCATCGGGTCATTGGTCCCGCCTCCTGCCTCTGAAGCCCTGCCCCCTGCCCATGCCCCCCCCCCCCTCTCTCTCTCTTCCTCTTTCTGTTTCATGGATTGTGGATCGCTCCATGCCTACGACACATTCTTCATACGTTTCTGTAATGTGTATTGAATGTATTGTAACTCTGTAACGCTGTTCATCTGTACACCTGACATCGATTGCTTCTGTCTAGGATCCTCCTCTGCTGCTCTGCTGAAGGCTTTTCCCCTTTTTTTCCCTGTGAAAGGTTTATTTTCTGTTTTTTGGGGACTTTTTCCTGATTCGATTGTGAGATGCTGCACAGGGATGTCGCATATGAGGCACATTTCTAATTTGTGATTTTGGGCTATACGAAATAAACTGAATTGAATATAGTCTCACAGACATGCAGACATCACTTTATCTCAAGCTAGCCATCAGACATATCAACTGCTCTGGCCACAAACTCATGAGTATGTCTTTATTAATAGTTAAGCCTATAAGATATTATCCAGAGCTGTAGATTACATCTTCAGTGTTTTCAGACTTCCCAGACTTCTTCAGACTTCCCATTTGAGAAGCTTGAACCGTCAAAAGCATTTCGCACTTTTGACTTTGAGATGCCGTGTGAGGATTTATGGAGCTTCGTGAAGGTTTGTGATCCGATAGACTGGTTTGATTGACACACGGTTTCAAGGGCGGATCAACAAGATAGTTTTCATATGAACCTGCCAATGACAACACCAGCACAACACATGGGCTGACATTCAAATAATAACCATGTTTCCATTCTCAAGCGTGAGACTAATTGATGATCGACACAAGCAAAGATGATTCTTCCGATTTTTTTACCGTGGCGGTTCGCAAAAGCCTCCGCCGCGCCGCTCAATCTATCAGAATCACCCCCGACAAAGTATTAAAATATGTATTTTCGTAATGTGCAGCCTTCTCGAGGATTGCAAAAAAATACGAGACGTGAAAATAGTAATCAGTGGAAAGATGAAAAGAGGCAAAGGAGCCCTCGTGGAAGAACCTCCGAGGGGCTGGAGACATTGCAATTATAGAAACTATTGACTTGGGCTTCCCAAGGTATGATCAATTGCAGTGAAATAATGACATCTCTGTGTTGTTTTGACCCATTCACGGCGAAGGCAATTTATTTTGTGTGACAAGAGGCTTGCGAGGGACAACTCAGCTGATGTGTGCCAGAGATCAAGGAGACGAGAGTTTCCAGCTGGAAAGACAAAGCAGCGAATCAGAAGTAGGTCATTACTTTTGTACATTGAGTACGTATTTTTTAAATTTATTTTGTATTTGTAGTCAGACACTTATGATCTTCTAGAGGTAACATTACTGCATATTGCATACGCATTTATGAGAGCTCAGGTAGATAACTCCAGTCACAAATGAAATATTCTGCTCTTTGCAATATCTTTCCATTGTTTACGAACGTGGCCTTTAACTGTCCTCCGAGCGTGAACGGAAAACAACTTTCATATTTTCGAAATTAAAGCCGTCACCATATTTTGGAAGATGTGAAATTGCAGGTTCGTATTCTTCATTGCTTTTTGAACAATAAACGCAATGGGCCTCTCTCTATGATGACAAATGATACAATAAATATATTCGTGAAAGTCTTCAAAGTAAAAACATTCAAAGTTTTATATACTGGAAATTGCATCTGGAAGAACAATTTTACATGAAATATCACTGTTTATTTCTTTAGTATTTATTATGATCCATCCTGATATTTGTATTGTTTCCCAGCCTTCATTCTCTCTCATTGTGATGGAGTGCAGCTAATTTATCTACTA
Source organism: Liparis tanakae (assembly GCA_036178185.1). Taxonomy (NCBI): domain Eukaryota; kingdom Metazoa; phylum Chordata; class Actinopteri; order Perciformes; family Liparidae; genus Liparis; species Liparis tanakae. Next base: position 5,096,919 of record CM070109.1, on the reverse strand, counting down.
TATTGCTCATACATTTTCCTTTCACTCACAATCTATTGTATTTATTATGACATAATACTTTATAAAAAGCCTATACTTTTATGTATTGTAATTGCAATATCATTATGTGGTAGTGTTTAGCCATTTGTGTTTGTGACTGTCATTGCCACAGTCTTCCAAGCCAGGGCTGAGCCCTATATCAGTATTATCAATGTACAGTTAATCATTGTAAGTGTGTGGATACAGTTTTGTTTAATGAAGTTTTATAGCAGCCCGATTGCCAATCGTACTCAGCTGTTTGCCTCCTGTGCAACTACAATTTTTAAAATGTGCAACATTTAACTTCAGGCACCAACTCTTCGATTCTTGTGCACATCCTTTTGTGGAGGAATAACTGTGTTTTTGCAGGAATAACCATCTCTTTAAAGGGATAACTGTGTGTTTTTTTGCTGCGTTGCGACTGCAGAACGTCTGTGATTATGTTAGTCGAGAAGATCGTTCGTCGTTTGTCAACTCAACGCGCCTCTTGAAGTCGCAAGAGGAATTTTTCTGTGTTGCTGTTGGCAGCTTGAGACGTCGACGGATCGTCCAAACGTCACTAAGATGACAAGGAACACTCCTCTGCAACTGCTGCCTCACATGTATGTTATAGATAGATAGATAGAAGAAGAAGAAGAAGAAGAAGAAGAAGAAGAAGAAGAAGAAGAAGAAGAAGAAGAAGAAGAAGAAGAAGAAGAAGAAGAAGAAGAAGAAGAAGAAGAAGAAGAAGAAGAAGAAGAATTATACTTTATTACAGTTTGTCTCGATTGCATTGGCTCAATTCTTGAAACAGAAATTACATTCTCAAAACTCTTAGTGCATTTGGTAAAATAGTCTATATGGTTCAGCACAACTACATAGATCACCTTCAAAAGGTCATATCTCCCCCAAAACAGTTAACTCAAGCTTCAGATCCAAATCAGTTTCTCATACAAATAGTCAGTGCCCCCAAAATGAAAACTTCCTTCTCGATTGCTGTGGCTCATCTCTCAAATGAA